>CM055265.1:38262099-38427557 GCA_029237695.1 Conchocele bisecta | reverse complement strand
ACCAACACTGTATTCAACTCCACCAACACTGTATTCAATTAACGAAAAAGTTCAGATTTTTAGGTTGAATAATATCGTCGCTATGCAGGATATTTTAGTTAGAGAATGTGCAAATAGAAAAAGACACTCTAATAAATATAGGCGCGCGGCAAACATAGCTGAAGCATCTAGTACGGTTCTGGCAAGTGTTTCTGTGTTGTGTGGGGCGGGGGACTGCTGCAACGCTATCTACAATTGTAATGATTCCACTTGCAGGGGTTTTGAGTGGAATTACCGTTTTATCTGGAACACTTTGTATGGTAATTAGGGCGGCGGGTGGAAAACTCGAGAAAAAAAGTAGAAAACATGATAGAATATCCGTTCTCGCTAGGTCCTAAGAAAAATAGCATCGACGTTATGGTGTCCAAAGCGTTGGCCGATAAGAAAATATCAAATTTAGAGTTTGAATCCGTGGTGGAAGAAATGGGGAGATATGAAGAATTAAAAAATGATATAAGGATCAAGGCGCGCGCCACCATGCCAAAAATTGAGTGTACTGATTGGGATAAATTTAGGGTAAAACTTGGAAATAAAGTCGGAGGAAATGTTACAGCACCATTGTGATATTTTAAAAAATAATTTTTCTAATTTTCTTAATTTTCATAATTAATTCTTTAGAATTATCAAAATTATTAATTATTTACACTGAAAATTATAAATTCAGTCGAGGATTACACTATACACACCGTCTGTGTAATTGATACACTCGGCTCTGTTTACCTTGCTATTAATTTACGCATGGTTCATAACCCGTGTAATTGAAACATTGTCGTAATTGATAATTGTACAACACTAGGTAATGTTTATCATAACAGCCTACATGGTCGTGTGGGTTAAGGAGATAATCTATAGAGACGAGGGTCGTGGGTTCGCGCCGTGGTTGGAGCTAAACATTTTTTATTTTTTATTTCTATCCCTACAAATGTGGTTTTAAAAAAATAATTAATTATTAATAATTTTGATAATTCTAAAGAATTAATTAAGAAAATTATTAATAATTAAAAAAAAACAACAAAAAAAACAAATGTTTAACCGAGGCTCGAAACCCGCGCCAGCAAAACCCTTCTGGGCCCACCCGGCTAGCCATCTTTTTTGTTCTTTCTCTTTCTTTCTCTTTCTCTCATCTCATGGCTAGCCGGGTGTAATAGCTACCCGTACAGTACACCCCCATCTATCAGCTGATCTAGGAATCAGTGTCGAAATTCTAGGCAACCTTGGAAGTGTCTGCACGGAAGCAAGTGCCTGCACGGAAGCACTGAGCGCTCATTTTATCCAGGGGCGTCCCCCCAGACAAATTATTGTTGTTAATTTTACATATATTAAGCTAAAACCGTGTTGTGCAATACCAAATATTTACTCGTTTATTTTTATTTGTTTTATATATAACAAGTTCATTTTTTATTTAATATATAGGTTATAACGTTTCTAAATTATTAAAAAGTAAAATTAGAAAAATAAAAAACATGACAACCAATAAGAATGTAAGAAATACTTCCGGAATATCGATAGTTGTTGTAATACACCCACGTGTGTGTAGTATATATTACAGTAGTATAGAGGGATTCAAAATGATACCACTATTACAGTGTGTTTATGTTTCATCCTGGAAGACGTAATCGTGTAATCTCTCTATAAAAATGGACACCTAATTTACATGTTCATAACACGTGTAATTGGAACATTGTCGTCTGCTTATAAACATAAATTAGTTCTGTTCAATAATTTTCAATTTCTTCTAATAATTTTCCAATTTCTTCGTTAAAAGCGATATTGTAGAAACGCATATCCGTAAACGAATCTTTGATTTTAAACTGTTTTATAAAATTAGTTGATAATGTTTCGGTAGTGTTTCTCCGATCCTATTTAGTCGCTTCATTATATAAATTTGATACTTATACCGGCGACATAATTGCCGGTTTAATATTGTAAATGCAACGTTTTTATCGCAGCGTAATAAATTACGCTGATATTTCATGTATTCGATATCACATAGTATTGTCATTTTACCGTGTTTTAATACTGTAGAAACAACAGCGTAAAATCCTTCATCCAAATCATTATAAACGTCCAATTCGTTGTGTATTTTATTATCCATTTTGTTATAATATTTTATTATAACCTATTAAATTTATATGTTCAATTGGACGTGAAAAAAACATGATGTATTTATGACACCAATTTTGAATATTTCGTGGGACAATTTCCTCGTTAACTAATTTTTTGATTTTTTGGGGGTGGTGGGAATAGTATAGAGGGTTATAAATGATACCATCGTTAGGTGGTATCATTTTGAATCCCTCTATACTTAAATTTACTGTCTGAAAAACATTATGTTTTTTTTTTTTCACGTCCAATTTTTAGTGGGAGACAATTTCCTCGTTAACCAATTTTTGATTTTTCGGGGGGTGGTGGAGTAGTATATAGGGTGGAGAAATGATACCCTCGTTAGGTGGTATCATTTTGAATCCCTCTATACTACTAATGTTAAGTTAAATTGCTTCCGACAGAAGTTCTTGAAATTTCACACATTCCTCTATCATGCTATGAACTATGATCCTCCGATACCACTAACCCCAAGGTGAAGGTCAGAATCTAAGAGCGGTTACAAACATAGAGGTAATTATGCCACCGGGTTTCGAAGAAACGGGTGGCATATAGTGTTTGGACCGTCCGTCCGTCTGTCCGTCCGGGCACACATTAGGGTACTTATGTGGCTAGCCCCACAGGGTTATGGACTTGGTAAAGGATAGGGTTGGTTACAATTAGCCACCTAAAAAATCCTTTTATGTGACTAAAAATCGTTTTATGTGGCTAATATTTAACATGTGATAAGCCACATAAGTATAGTACTGTAAGAACGTCCGTCCGTCCGTCTGTCTGTCCGGGCACACATTAGGGTACTTATGTGGCTAGCCCCACAGGGTTATGGACTTAGTAAAGGATAGGGTTGGTTACAATTAGCCACCTAAAAAATCCTTTTATGTGGCTAAAAATTGTTTTATGTGGCTAATATTTAACATGTGATAAGCCACATAAGTATCCATTTGTAAGAACGTCTGTCCGTCCGTCACACTTTTCGGTTAACCAATTTGTCACAGTTTCTCAAATATGCTGCAGGTGGCATCCGCGTTTCGTTTCTCCGAACGTCTTCACTCTTGGTATTTCACACATGCAAATTCTGATGGTCCTCTATCATACTGTGACTAATCCATGATCTCCTGGCCCCCTGTTCATCCCAAAGTGAAGCTCACACAGGTAAATGTCTTACAATATTTGTAGAGCCCACTTGCGGACAGCACGATATTGTCGGCACATTGGCGTTTTTGATAATGGAAATGATTCGACAATTTTTGTTTCCTGCGTTCTAAGAGTTAATATACATGTAATGCACAGGTAGAAGACTCGTACCTGTGACATTAAAAAATTCCTGTTAAAAAATATCCAACCCACATGTGCTCAGGTGGAAGACAGTACAATTTGAGACAAAGTGGGTGGGGCAATGGGATTTTTTTAATGGGCATTGTTTTGTGTCACTTGTCCGAGTCTTCCACAGGTGATGTAGTGTAGGGAATTGCAACCAGTCTGCTTCCGTTATAAATTATTCACCTGTGTTTACTGTAGAACCTTGGAGAAGTACAAGAAGCTACAACTACACACGGAAGCCGTTAACTCGGAGAATAAAAGCCTTCGCGGCCTAATTGACGACAACATGAGGTTGGTACATGTACTTTAAACTATATGAATAAACAGCATTTTTTTAGAAGTAATCTGGGAATAAATTTTCAGAAGTTCCATGCAGAGGTCCAGATAACGCAATTAATAAAATGCAAAAACCCAATTAAAATCAGAGACAATGCGTACCAAAAAGCAATTAAAATGTCCGGTACGCAATTATTTTTTATTCTGTAGCGTACTCCTCAAATGTATTTTCAGTCTGTCGCGTACTGCTAGATTTGTTCATGTATACAATCCTACAAAATCATCGCCGATGATCTGTGTGGTCGGCCATTCAATGTTTACAAAGTCTGGTTCCGGCTCTAGCTGCGGACAGTATCTCGCTGTATTTCGGGTGTATTCGATTTGAACTCTAGGATCTAGCGGGAGCGATTCCGACTCTCAGTGGGAAAAACATTTGGTCCAACTCGATACGAAACTCACCACACGGCAGTTGTTTCGAGTACTGTTCAAGTTAATGATCCCAAATCTAGAATTTCCACCCTTATCGCATCAGCCGTTTTTGCCCATATTGATTTTGAAAAAAAAAACGGATAAGACGGGGCCTATCAATTATGGCGAAAGTAGACACCAATTCAGAGCTCACGCGAGCTGGAATTGAATTCCCCTTTACCTATGAATTTGTTGTCACAATCCACGTCATTTACGGAAAATATTACTGATTTTCAAATCAATAATTGTGGGGAAAAAAACGGCGATGCGACACTATTGTGAATCCGAGATCCAGGCTCATTACTAGTCTATTTTCTTAAATTCAAATCGATGTGAAACTGCTTGTTTCGGCTACCCCGAGTCTACTCAAGGAGATGCAACGAAAAACGTCCGTAGACATTCGTAAACGAATATCAGCACGGATAAAACAAATGGTACAGTGGAATTGGTTTTGGGGGGGTGGGGAGCAGGGCACAGCAGACATTTTATTAGTTTGAATGCGGGAGAGGGGCACAGCAGACATTTTATTAGTTTGAATGTGTCAGGTTTGTATTTTACTATTTCGACCAACGCACACGTTGAATAAATTGGCGGTCGAGTTAACTTAAGTTAAAATAGGACGAGTTGAACGGCGCCCGAATTCACCAATTAATATAATCGTAGTAGCGATAGACACTATAAATTACACAATCGGATCATGTCAGATGTTTTTGTAGAAAATTGGTGACACATGGCGCAACAAAATGGCGGCCACAACAAACAAACGTGGAAGAAAAAAATGGCAAAAGTCCACCACCGTGTTAACCTCATTTCGATTTATTTTACGACCGATGCAAAGGTGGAATCTCAATCCATTGCACAAGTCACCATTCAGTCATTTTGTTGAGCTCGGTGTGTGGAGACCCCACATTAATCGTTATTGACATTATTGATGAATTGCTGTCAAACGTGGTCAGCAAAACAAAACTGGATCGCGTGTTGCAAAAATCACTCTGCCAATCAAAGCATTCTGATCAGCGTATGCACTGTTTGTCATTCAGATAATGAAACATCTCGCATGATTTTTTGAATACACGATACTGCTTGTTACATAACTTATAACTATAAGTGTGCTAGCAGATCCGGAACTACACTGGTCACAAATGCCATAAGCCCAACTCTAGTAACAGTTACTTATATGTACTTGGAATCATTGAAAACTTAACTAATCATTGTTGTGTTCTTATAAGTAAATGAAGCAGTGTTACCATACACATGTAAGTATAACACTGCTTCAATTAATTATATGAACAAAACAGTACCATTAATACATAAATTAGTACGATCGGTTTTTGTAATCAAAATATGGAAATACCCAATTGAAAAAAATTGATGGGGTAACGTTTTTAAAATACCCAATTGAAAATTGAGAATACGCAATTGATTTCAAAAGTATGGAGTAACAGTACCCAATGTCAAATTCCTTATCTGGAGCCCTGGTTCCATGACACTGGCCAGTATTGTTGAACTTAATTTAAAGTTTGACAAACAGATGGACAGGGTGCCGACTATGGCAATCGCCTTGTATATGAAAATATTTACAGAAATTGTGATATTTTCTGTACATTATTTCGAAATTGCAAATTTACTGTGAATATTTCATCAACTTTCAACGCCTTTAGGTGCAAAATCACATGGCTTGTCCAGTGATTTATTTACCAGCACATCAAATACTTATGTCTTTTTGGATTTGACAAACCAAACTTTAGAATTATTTTTATTTTTTCCATAGTACGACACATATTTTTTCAGAAGTAACCAGTTTGAGTTGGTGTGTCAAATTGGCCTCTTCTGAAAAAATTAGGAAATTAGATCATAGAAAGATGCACTTGGCTTCAATCATAATTGCTTGATAGTGATGTGATATGTGAATATAAAATATGTGAATATTGTCTTGTTACTGCATACTATATGGTACATTGAGTTGCCATCTTTGTATTTACAAGCCATTCTACAGTTTCACTTCTTCAACCGGTTGACACCTGCAGCAAATAATAGGACAGTAAAACTATTAATAAAATGTGGAGCAATACATCGTAGACTATGAGAACAGCGTGCTATAAATATTATGCCAGAAAACTATGCAAAAGACTGACAAAATATCTGAGCATTTCTCCCATCAATTTCAAAATAAATTTCTATGTGCAGTGTCTGAAAATAGCACAATTGTCACAATTTCAGGGGAGGAGACTGCTGTGCATCACTACGGCAGGACCTGGCTACATACAAGCAGCTACTCAACGAGAAGGATGAAAGAATTAGGATTTTAGGTTTGTATTCTCTTTCCCTGGGGCGGATCCAGGTCTAGAGGCAGTGTGGATTGCGGACAGCGCGATATAGCTGGCACATTGACATACACGTACGTACGTACGTACGTACGTGCGTGCGTCTGGGTTAAAGTTTTTGAGTATACACAAACTATCAAAGCCTCAGCGGGCACGACATGTGGGGCTAGGCTAGTTCTTAGTTCTTATCAAAAGAATGTGTTGTTACCACTCAGTTGAACCGTCTCAACAAATTTTAGAGAACATGACCACACCTGGATCCGCGCCTGTTTTCTAGTACGATTTACGATCTTCACTACAATTTAACATTAAGTGTGAGCACATTGCTGACAATATGAAAAATTCATGTTATGCCGTAATCATGGTAATAACACCACAGAATGTAAAATAAGTATCTGTATAAGTATTTGTAAACAGTATCGGTTCTCCAATCTATTTTGTCACATAGTGATCGAACGTACGTCTGTTTGTCTGTCCATCCACAAGCTGTTTCAAGGTTTTTGTCACGCCCGCTGGCGGACAGCGCGATATAGTCGGCAAATTGGTGTCCGGGTTTTATTGGTTAACTGTTTTTCGGTACTATCAAAGCCTCGGCGTGCGCAACATGTGGGCCGCGGCCATCTCGTTATATTACTTCTCTGTAACCATGAGTAGGGTTAACATGAATCTTCATATGCTTGTTTATCATTATAGTTTAGTGGGTTATAATAGGAGTCAGCTTGTCTGTCTGTCAGTCGGTCCGTTGGAAATCTTGTTTCCGCTCTATATCTTCTAAACCAATGAATCATTATACCCACTTTTTAAAAAAAAAATGGTATATTCTTTTTGTCACGGGTGTCCGTCTGTCCGTACGTACATATGTCTGTACGCCTGTACGTCTGTCCGTACGTACATATGTCTGTACGCCTGTACGTCTGTCCGTACGTACATATGTCTGTACGCCTGTACGTCTGTCCGTACGTACATATGTCTGTACGCTTGTACGTCCGTCCGTCACGTTTATTGTAAGTAAAACTTTTTAAGACTGAATTTCCCAATTTTGCCTTTTAAAAAGTAGTTAGTTTTTTAACTGTAATAGCTAGGGACTTGAAACTTGGTGTGTGCCTTCATTATGGTATGTAGATGCAAATAGTGCATTTAGATATTTTATTGGACTCCCGGTCATGGATTATCTCCCCGTTTTTTACTTGGAATTTCCCAATTTTGCCTTGTAAGAAGAATTTCTTTTAAACGTAACAGGTAGGGACTTGAAACTTGGTGTGTGCCTTCCTTATGGTGTGTAGATGTGCAAAGTGAATTTCAAATCTTGATTCACTACAAATTGTTGGCATGATGATTTGCAACAACATGATGAGACGATGCGTCGCGTTCCAACACCCACATGTCTACGTCCAAGGTCAAGGTCACACGTAGCGGTCAAAGGTCAAATTTTGTTTCCACTCTGTATCTTCTAAGCTGTTGAATAGATTTTCAAATGATATTCCACAAATGTTACCCTGAGTGGTCAACAGTAATAAATGCGCATAATATTTTGTTTTCAAACAATTTGCCACAAGGTCAAGGTCACACTTATATGTCAAAGGTAAAAAATGGGCATGAAATTTCGATTGTGACCTATGAAGTTACTGAATTAAACATGTTCACGTGTCAAAGCGATGTTTGTGGGGTGTTATGATCACTCCTGTGATAGCTCTAGTTATCTATATTTTTATTCAATGTCCCAACCATGCGGCCTGCTTGCCTAAGGTCAAGATACTAATGCACATATATATATACTATAACCAATAGCCTATTTCACCAACATTGCAAAGTATACTTTTCTAGCAAAGTATACTTTGAGGGAGAAAAATCTTCAATTTTAGGATGAATTTTGGCTGTGATAATGTAATAAATTCAGTATAATAATGCTGCATACTTTTAATCATCAAATATATGCAGTCGTTAGTTCTATATGAAATAATGCATTTCATGAAAAATAAATGATTGCTCCCTCAAAGTTGGAGACTGCTGTGCATCACTACGGCAGGACCTGGCTACACTGAACTCTTCATACAAGCAGCTACTCAACGAGAAGGATGAAAGAATTAGGATTTTAGGTTTGTATTCTCTTTCCCTGGGGCGGATCCAGGTCTAGAGGCAGTGTGGATTGCGGACAGCGCGGTATAGCTGGCACATTGACATACACGTACGTTCGTACGTACGTACGTGCGTGCGTCTGGGTTAAAGTTTTTGAGTATACACAAACTATCAAAGCCTCAGCGGGCACGACATGTGGGGCTAGGCTAGTTCTTAGTTCTTATCAAAAGAATGTGTTGTTACCACTCAGTTGAACCGTCTCAACAAATTTTAGAGAACATGACCACACCTGGATCCGCGCCTGTTTTCTAGTACGATTTACGATTTTCACTACAATTTAACATTAAGTGTGAGCACATTGCTGACAATATGAAAAATTCATGTTATGCCGTAATCATGGTAATAACACCACAGAATGTAAAATAAGTATCAGTATAAGTATTTGTAAACAGTATCGGTTCTCCAATCTATTTTGTCACATAGTGATCGAACGTACGTCTGTTTGTCTGTCCATCCACAAGCTGTTTCAAGGTTTTTGTCACGCCCGCTGGCGGACAGCGCGATATAGTCGGCAAATTGGTGTCCGGGTTTTATTGGTTAACTGTTTTTCGGTACTATCAAAGCCTCGGCGTGCGCAACATGTGGGCCGCGGCCATCTCGTTATATTACTTCTCTGTAACCATGAGTAGGGTTAACATGAATCTTCATATGCTTGTTTATCATTATAGTTTAGTGGGTTATAATAGGAGTCAGCTTGTCTGTCTGTCAGTCGGTCCGTTGGAAATCTTGTTTCCGCTCTATATCTTCTAAACCAATGAATCATTATACCCACTTTTTAAAAAAAAAATGGTATATTCTTTTTGTCACGGGTGTCCGTCTGTCCGTACGTACATATGTCTGTACGCCTGTACGTCTGTCCGTACGTACATATGTCTGTACGCCTGTACGTCTGTCCGTACGTACATATGTCTGTACGCCTGTACATCTGTCCGTACGTACATATGTCTGTACGCCTGTACGTCCGTACGTCACGTTTATTGTAAGTAAAACTTTTTAAGACTGAATTTCCCAATTTTGCCTTGTAAAAAGTAGTTAAGTTTTTTAACTGTAATAGCTAGGGACTTGAAACTTGGTGTGTGCCTTCATTATGGTATGTAGATGCAAAAAGTGCATTTAGATATTTTATTGGACTCCCGGTCATGGATTATCTCCCCGTTTTTTACTTGGAATTTCCCAATTTTGCCTTGTAAGAAGAATTTCTTTTAAACGTAACAGGTAGGGACTTGAAACTTGGTGTGTGCCTTCCTTATGGTGTGTAGATGTGCAAAGTGAATTTCAAATCTTGATTCACTACAAATTGTTGGCATGATGATTTGCAACAACATGATGAGACGATGCGTCGCATTCCAACACCCACATGTCCAAGGTCAAGGTCACACTTACCGGTCAAAGGTCAAATTTTTTTTCCACTCTGTATCTTCTAAGCTGTTGAATAGATTTTCAAATGATATTCCACAAATGTTACCCTGAGTGGTCAACAGTAATAAATGCGCATAATATTTTGTTTTCAAACAATTTGCCACAAGGTCAAGGTCACACTTATATGTCAAAGGTAAAAAATGGGCATGAAATTTCGATTGTGACCTATGAAGTTTCTGAATTAAACCTGTTCACGTGTCAAAGCGATGTTTGTGGGGTGTTATGATCACTCCTGTGATAGCTCTAGTTATCTATATTTTTATTCAATGTCCCAACCATGCGGCCTGCTTGCCTAAGGTCAAGATACTAATGCACATATATATATACTATAACCAATAGCCTATTTCACCAACATTGCAAAGTATACTTTTCTAGCAAAGTATACTTTGAGGGAGAAAAATCTTCAATTTTAGGATGAATTTTGGCTGTGATAATGTAATAAATTCAGTATAATAATGCTGCATACTTTTAATCATCAAATATATGCAGTCGTTAGTTCTATATGAAATAATGCATTTCATGAAAAATAAATGATTGCTCCCTCAAAGTATACTTTGCTAGATAAGTATACTTTGCAATGTTGCTGACAGCCTACTGATCATTTATATGGAAGAATCCTTGCCAGCAACATAATGGTGAAGCTTCTGTCAGCTGTGATGTGATAGTGAGGATTGCAGATATTGACACTTCAGCCACTTATTGGCCACATAGACTTATCTGGTCTGCACTGATTGCAAACAGTGAACTTCTTAGTTTCAAGTTCAAATACTGCATACTGTATATTGCATATGTTGTGTGGATAAAAAAACCACACCAACGTTCAAATTTCCAAATATGTATTTATATATATTAGATCCACTACTGCATGTGTTAATCTTGGCAATATTTGTCAATTTATTTATTTCAAAATGCAATGTACATGCACTTGAATATTCGTTTGAAATCAAGCAGCTTGATTGGTTGGGCCTTAGATGCGCTATAGTTCCGGCCAAAACGTTGAAAGCGAGTCTTGAGTTGACATTGCTAATCTCGATGCACAGAAACGATAATGTTTGCCAGATTAACGCAGGCGGTTGTGTATATATGGCTAAGTATTATCATGATTAGATACAGAGCATGGTTTGCATTATCCTTTATTACAGAAGAAAAACTGAAGAAAAACAGAAAGGAATCCGCCAGTGAAGTAGATAGGTGAGCATAAAGCAGTTGTGTTATTTCCAACTGTCAGATCAACATTCAAACTAATGAGAAAAGGTACAGGTAGGTTATAGCATTTTATAATCCTGTTTGAAAAGAACGGTACATATTATGGCACCAACGCGGGAGTTGCTGTCCTACTAGTATGTCCAAGCCAGAAGGAGTGGGCGAATTGTTGGGAGCAAGGGTAAATTTAACAATGGAATCCCGATATCCCTGATCTAGCCCTCAGCCACATGTTTTACTTTTTTATTACTTGAGAGTTAATTCTGGTTATAATATCCATTATAAAAGTAGTAAGATTAGTACTAATCATATTACTTTTAGGAAATTGGTCTTACTGCTTCTGGTGTGGTGAGGACCTGGCACCAGATCGGGTTATTCTAATTTCAGGGCTGAATATCTGTTTTTGTCTGTAAATATTCACTTATGATTATGACATTGATCAAACCCTAGACTGTCTTTCTCGCTGTCAATTTACTAGTACTTTCCCTGCTTCATGAAACTCTGGACATAGCAGACACATGCCCTTGTTGTCAAATGGAGGTAAAACCACATTCAGTCAAAACTAACATTTGTCCTTTCTGCTGGTGATTTCTGGGTGTGTGAATCAATCTTCTGTTTCACAAAACCTGCCCGAAGTTTATGGCTATATCCACAGTACAATATTTTGTTCGATAACAATACTGGTAATAGTAAATTTATGAACAGCATTCTTTTGTGAAATGTTGTCAAATATTGACTAATGGTCGAAAACCATTTTTAGACAAAAAATTAACTGCTAGATAGCTTCAAATGATCTAAGAAAACTTAAATTATGGAAATCAGTTCACTATAATTGTTTTTCGTAATAAAATCAATATTTGACCAAATGTCACAAAATAAAATATAGGCTCATTTATAATCTTTGCTAAAAAGTAATACTAGTTGACCTTTATGTAACTGCAAAAAGTGGGTGAGTTTATGCCAAACATGACAGTAATTACATTTTCAGTATGTTGGTATCCCCGGAAAAAAAACTCCATGATAGGGCAACATTGCGATCTACCGCCACGACCGACTCCGCCAGATCTGTCGGGGTGAACAAGAGCCCAGACTCCACGTCCCACACCACTCCACAGAAAACAGATCCTCTTGTGAGTTAGTTGCGGAAACGTAACACTTCAAATATTCTTGACGGACGATACATGAGTATCTGAAGTGTTACATGTCGTAATTACTTGTACGTTCTTCAATAGCCAGGTATTTGCTGTGGGGGCTGTGAATTGTGGACAGAATTTGGAAAGCGGTGCAGCTGCATCCTTCTCCGGAAAAATGTTGATCTCCACATTAAATTTCCTCAATCATAGTGAGTTTACAGCTATAATTATAACCTCGCCAATAGGCAAGAGGGGATATAGCGTTAATCCATCCACATGTGTGAGTGCATACGTACATTAGTAACACCTTTCACTTTTTAATAACATATGAACCACTTCACGGATTTTGATAATATTTGGCCGTAATGTGTGTCTAGGGATGGTGGTTTGTTTTGCATACAACCCACGTCCGTCTGCCCAAGGTCACTGAGGATTTATGTTCACCGTATTTGTAAGGCAAATGTATTAAAGTTTTGTTTTTTGTCGCGCCCGCTTGCGGAAAACGCGATATAGTCGGCCGTTTGGCGTACGGTTAAAGTTTTTGGTTAAGTTGTTTGGTTAAGTTTTTTGGTTAAAGTTTTTGGTTAAGTTCTTTGGTTAAAGTTTTTCGTTAAGTTTTTTGGTTAAGTTGTTTGGTTAAGTTTTTTGGTTAAAGTTTTTGGTTAAGTTCTTTGGTTAAAGTTTTTGGTTAAGTTTTTTTGTCGCGCCCGCTTGCGGAAAGCGCGATATAGTCGGCACTTTGGCGTACGTACGTTAAAGTTTTTGGTTAAGTTGTTTGGTTAAGTTTTTTGGTTAAGTTCTTTGGTTAAAGCTTTTGGTTAAGTTTTTTGGTTAAGTTTTTTGGTTAAAGTTTTTGGTTAAAGTTTTTTGTTATACTATGTCTCTGCAACTGCTTTGCCCATTACCTTGAAACTTCACATGGGTGTTTATCATCATCTATATTTTCATTCTACCCCCCTCCCATGCGGCCCTTGTGCCCAATGTCAAGGTCAAATTACTTTGAAGTTTTTGGTTAAGTTTTTTGGTTGAAGTTTTTGGTTAAGTTTTTTGGTTAAAGTTTTTCGTTATACTACATCTCTGCAACTGCTTTGCCCATTACCTTGAAACTTCATATGGGTGTTTATGATCATCTATATTTTCATTCTACCCCCCTCCCGTGCGGCCCCTGTGCCCAATGTCAAGGTCAAATTACTTTGAAGTTTTTGTTTAAGTTTTTTGGTTGAAGTTTTTGGTTAAGTTTTTTGGTTAAGTTTTTTGGTTAAAGTTTTTCGTTATACTACATCTCTGGAACTGCTTTGCCCATTACCTTGAAAGCGCGATTTTGTCGGCACTTTGGCGTACGTACGTACGTACGTACGTGTGTCCGGTTCAAGTTTTTGGTTAAGCTGTTTGGTTAAGTTTTTTGGTTGGTTTTTGGTTAAAGTTTTTGGTTAAGTTCTTTGGTTAAAGTTTTTGGTTAAGTTTTTGTCGCGCCCGCTTGCGGAAAGCGCGATATAGTCGGCACTTTGGCGTACGTACGTACGTACGTGTGTCCGGTTAAAGTTTTTGGTTAAGTTGTTTGGTTAAGTTTTTTGGTTAAAGTTTTTGGTTAAGTTCTTTGGTTAAAGTTTTTGGTTAAGTTTTTTGGTTAAGTTGTTTGGTTAAGTTTTTTGGTTAAAGTTTTTGGTTGAGTTCTTTGGTTAAAGTTTTTGGTTAAGTTTTTTGGTTAAGTTTTTTGGTTAAAGTTTTTCGTTATACTATATCTCTGCAACTGCTTTGCCCATTACCTTGAAACTTCACATGGGTGTTTATCATCATCTATATTTTCATTCTACCCCCCTCCCGTGTGGCCCCTGTACCCAATGTCAAGGTCAAATTACTTTGAAGTTTTTGGTTAAGTTTTTTGGTTAAGTTTTTTGGTTAAAGTTTTTTGTTATACTATATCTCTGCAACTGCTTTGCCCATTACCTTGAAACTTCATATGGGTGTTTATCATCATCTATATTTTCATTCTACCCCCTCCCGTGCGGCCCCTGTGCCCAATGTCAAGGTCAAATTACTTTGAAGTTTTTGGTTAAGTTTTTTGGTTCAAGTTTTTGGTTAAGTTTTTTGGTTAAGTTTTTTGGTTAAGTTATTTGGTTAAAGTTTTTCGTTATACTATATCTTTTTTTTTAGTGTCCATGCCTCGTCACAAGGCGCGACATGCAGGCCGCGGCCATCTAGTTTGGTTAATTTTTTTGGTTAAAGTTTTTCGTTAAAGTTTTTCTTTATACTATATCTCTGCAACTGCTTTGCCCATTACCTTGAAACTTCACATGGGTGTTTATCATCATCTATATTTTCATTCTACCCCCCTCCCGTGCGGCCCCTGTGCCCAATGTCAAGGTCAAATTACTTTGAAATTTTTGGTTAAGTTTTGTGGTTAAAGTTTTTGGTTAAGTTTTTACATAGGGTACATGTGTATCCGTATGTATTGCGATCGAGCGGGATCATTTGGCCCGCCCACGACCCCCCGTGGTGCGGACGCCTGTGATTGACAACTTAGAATCGCGTCGGACAGTTAGCCACGCCCCAGATCCCCTCGATGGGCACGTCCGTAGTGATATCTTGGAATAACCATAACAACAAAATGCATTGTGTTACTAAACGTTTAACTGGCATACGCAACCACTAATTGAAAATAATATTATGAAAGACTTGCACTGCACAATATCAACAACGGTTGTTCTACGTACAAAAATACATCGGATTATTTTGTTGCGCGTGATTTGCCCCCATTTGCAGCACAAATCGTGCGGTCATCGCTAAATTTAGTAACAGAGTTAACTCCCCTCCGAATACTCTCCGAAACAAGCGACGCGTTTAACACACAAACTACATCAAGTTTGACCTTCCGACAGCCTATTTTTAAACTCACCCGACACCTGTGCGAAACAAAACTCGCAGTGTAGGTCTAACTGATGTTTAATCCTCATTCTCTCTCTCTATCGATGGATCTACAGTGGATTTTAGTGACATTCCTGAATTCGGCCTGATTGACATTTGTCTATGGTGGCCAATACACGCCAACATGAGTGTCAATTCTACGTTCATGGAAGGGGGTCGATAAGTCAGTATTTAAGGTGATAACTTACAGTCAGGGAACACATTAATGACAGTATAACACTGCAAGTACTGAAATACGACAAAAAAAATCTAACAAGTTTCTAAACGTTACAAGTGCCCGCTATACAGATATTTAGTAATATTTATTTTACTGATAGTGACACGCGCGGTGGTATCAGGCTATGTTCATATGCAAATGAGGCATGATATGTTTTAATTATTTATACTAAAGAAATGCGTCACCTGAAAGAATAATATTTTCGACAGATTTTAAAGTATGATCATTGCACATCATCATAAAATAAATCAGAGATTAAAGAGTAATGTCCGTTACATTTTAAGCAAACACGGTTATCGCCCCTCATATCAGTGTGTAAATTTACGTCTGATATAACATGTATAATAATGCCAATCAGTACGTGGGATAATGGCGCATGAATGTTTATTTTGCCAGGAAATGTCTCAGATGATGTCTCTGATGTAAAGAACATTTTGTACCTACTGAGTGGGCATGTACCTTTAAGGGTTAATGGAACTGTAACACCAGCAATCAATCAAGCAATCAATCTAGTTTAATCTTGTAGTACCCTATGTTCAGTACTTTCAGTACTTTGATTTGGTTAAGTTTGTTGGTTAAAGTTTTTAGCTGGACTATTCGAAGAATAAGTAGAGCTTATGTTGTCACCCCGGCGTCGGCGTCACCGTCACGCCTTGGTTAAGGTTTTTAGTCAAGCTTGTATATGGAATACTACTGGCCCTACACCCACCATACTTGGACAACTTCATCTCCTAGTGATGTACATCAATAACCCCTGATCTATATTTGACCTTGACCTACATTTCCTCTTGAATTACTTGGTTAATTCCCCTTGGTTAAGGTTTTTAGTCAACCTTGGTTAAGGTTTTTAGTCAAGTTTGTATATGCAATACTACTGGCCCTACACCCAACATACTTGGACAACTTCATCTCCTAGTGATGCACTTCAATAACCCCTGATCTATATTTTACCTTGACCTACATTTCCTCTTGAATTACTTACTTAATTCCCCTTGGTTAAGGTTTTTAGTCAACCTTGGTTAAGGTTTTTTTTCAAGCTTGTACATTCAATACTATTGTGCATCCAGACACCATACTTCGACAACCTTTTCTCATAGGTATGTACATCAATAACCCCTGATCTATATTTGACCTTGACCTACATTTCCTCTTCAATTACTTACTTAATTCCTTTTGGTTAAGGTTTTTAGTCAACCTTCTATATGGAATACTACTGGCCCTACACCCACCATACTTGGACAACTTCATCTCCTAGTGATGTACATCAACAACCCCTGATCTATATTTGACCTTGACCTACATTTCCTCTTGAATTACTTAATTCCCCTTGGTTAACGTTTTAGTCAAGCTTGTAGATGGAATACTCCTGGCCCTACACCAACCATACTTGGACAACTTCATCTCCTAGTGATGTACATCAACAACCCCTGACCTATATTTGACCTTGACCTACATTTAACCTTGAATTACTTACTTAATTCCCCTTGGTTAAGGTTTTTACTCGACCTTGGTTAAGCTTTTTACTCAAGCTTGTACATGGAATACTATTGTGCATACAGACACCATCATTGGACAACCTTTTCTCATAGTGATGTACATCAATAACCACTGATCTATGTTTGACCTTGACCTACATTTCCTCTTGAATTACTTACTTAATTCTCTTTGGTTAAGGTTTTTAGTCAAGCTTGTAGATGGAATACTCATGGCCCTACACCAACCATACTTGGACAACTTCATCTCCTAGTGATGTACATCAACAACCCCCCCTGACCTATATTTGACCTTGACCTACATTTAACCTTAAATTACTTACTTAATTCCCCTTGGTTAAGGTTTTTACTCAACCTTGGTTAAGGTTTTTAGTCAAGCTTGTAGATGGAATACTATTGTGCATACAGAACACCATACTTGATAACTTTTTCTCATAGGGATGTACATCAATAACCCCTAACCTTTATTTTACCTTCACCTACATTTAACCTTCAATTACTTGGTTAATGTTTATAGTCAAGCTTGTATATGGAATACTTCTGGGCCTACATCAACCATACTTGGACAACTTCATCTCCTAGTGATGTACATCAATAATCCCTGACCTATATTTGACCTTGACCTACTTTTATCCTTGGATTACTTTAGTTATCTCCCCTTGGTTACGTTTTTTACTCAAACTTGTATATGGAATACTCCTGGGCCTACAGCAACCATACTTGGAAAACCACGCACCTACGTCCAAGGTCAAGGTCACAGTTGAAGGTCAAAGGTCAAACCTATTGAAATTCCCTTCCGCTCTATATCTTCTACACTGATGCATGGATTATCAAATTGCTAACCACGCACCTACGTCCAAGGTCACAGTTGAAGGTCAAAGGTCAAACCTATTGATATTCCCTTCCGCTCTATATCTTCTACACCGATGCATGGATTATCAAATGGCTTGGCACAAATGTTTCTCATGATGAGAAGGTGTGTCACAATCAATAACCACGCATCTACGTCCAAGGTCAAGGTCACAGCTGAAGGTCAAAGGTCAAACCTATTGAAATTCCCTTCCGCTCTATCTTCTACACCGATGCATGGATTATCAAATGCCTTGGCACAAATGTTTCTCAGGATGAGAAGGTGTGTCTCGATCAATAACCACGCACCTACGTCCAAGGTCAAGTCATAGTTGAAGGTCAAAGTCAAACCTATTGAAATTCCCTTCCGCTCTATATCTTCTACACCGATGCATGGTTATCACACTATGCCCAGGGTCAAGGTCACAGACTTCATGCATTTGAAACCTTAACGCTCGGCTAAATGGCTTATAATAAAAAATGCCTCGTTTTCTTTGGCTGCCAGTGGGGGTATTCGTGTGCCGACAGGCCACATTTCTAGTTTCCCTTGGTTAATGTTTTTAGTCAACCTTGGTTAAGGTTTTTATGTAGGCCGCAGCCACCTTCTTTGTCAAGCTATGTGTACATCGACAACCCTCGTAGTCGAGCTATGCTGTTCTCCTACAGCTCTTGTTTGTTATACTATATCTCTGCAACTGCTTTGCCCATTACCTTGAAACTTCACATGGGTGTTTATCATCATCTATATTTTCATTCTACCCCCTCCCGTGCGGCCCCTGTGCCCAATGTCAAGGTCAAATTACTTTGAAGTTTTTGGTTAAGTTTTTTGGTTAAAGTTTTTGGTTAAGTTTTTTTGCTTAAGTTTTTTGGTTAAAGTTTTTCGTTATACTATATCTCTGCAACTGCTTTGCCCATTACCTTGAAACTTCATATGGGTGTTTATCATCATCTATATTTTATTCTATTCACCCCCTCCTGTGCGGCCCTGTGCCCAATGTCAAGGTCAAATTACTTTGAAGTTTTTGGTTAAGTTCTTTGGTTAAAGTTTTTTGGTTAAGTTTTTTCGTTAAGTTTTTTCGTTAAGTTAAGTTTTTTGGTTAAGTTTTTTGGTTAAGTTTTTTGGTTAAAGTTTTTCGTTAAAGTTTTTCGTTATACTATATCTCTGCAACTGCTTTGCCCATTACCTTGAAACTTCACATGGGTGTTTATCATCATCTATATTTTCATTCTACCCCCCTCCCGTGCGGCCCCTGTGCCCAATGTCAAGGTCAAATTACTTTGAAGTTTTTGGTTAAGTTTTTTGGTTAAAGTTTTTGGTTAAGTTTTTTGCTTCAGTTTTTTGGTTAAAGTTTTTCGTTATACTATATCTCTGCAACTGCTTTGCCAATTACCTTGAAACTTCATATGGGTGTTTATCATCATCTATATTTTCATTCTACCCCCTCCTGTGCGGCCCCTGTGCCCAATGTGAAGGTCAAATTACTTTGAAGTTTTTGTTTAAGTTCTTTGGTTAAAGTTTTTCGTTAAGTTTTTTCGTTAAGTTTTTTCGTTAAGTTAAGTTTTTTGGTTAAGTTTTTTGGTTAAGTTTTTTGGTTAAAGTTTTTTCGTTAAAGTTTTTCGTTATACTATATCTCTGCAACTGCTTTGCCCATTACCTTGAAACTTCACATGGGTGTTTATCATCATCTATATTTTCATTCTACCCCCCTTCCGTGCGGCCCCTGTGCCCAATGTCAAGGTCAAATTACTTTGAAGGGTTTTTGGTTAAAGTTTTTGGTTAAGTTTTTTGGTTAAGTTTTTTGGTTAAAGTTTTTCGTTATACTATATCTCTGCAACTGCTTTGCCCATTACCTTGAAACTTCACATGGGTGTTTATCATCATCTATATTTTCATTCTACCCCCTCCCGTGCGGCCCCTGTGCCCAATGTCAAGGTCAAATTACTTTGAAGTTTTTGGTTAAGTTTTTTGGTTCAAGTTTTTGGTTAAAGTTTTTGGTTAAGTTTTTTGGTTAAGTTTTTTGGTTAAAAGTTTTTCGTTATACTATATCTCTGCAACTGCTTTGCCCATTACCTTGAAACTTCACATGGGTGTTTATCATCATCTATATTTTCATTCTACCTCCCTCCCGTGCGGCCCCTGTGCCCAATGTCAAGGTCAAATTACTTTGAAGTTTGTGGTTAAGTTTTTTGGTTAAAGTTTTTGGTTAAGTTTTTTGGTTAAATTTTTTTGTTATACTATATCTCTGCAACTGCTTTGCCCATTACCTTGAAACTTCACATGGGTGTTTATCATCATCTATATTTTCATTCTACCCCCCTCCCGTGCGGCCCCTGTGCCCAATGTCAAGGTCAAATTACTTTGAAGTTTTTGGTTAAGTTTTTTGGTTAAAGTTTTTGGTTAAGTTTTTTGGTTAAAGTTTTTCGTTATACTATATCTTTTTTTTAGTTTCCATGCCTCGCCACAAGGCGCGACATGCAGGCCGCGGCCATCTAGTTTGGTTAAGTTTTTCGTTATACTATATCTTTTTTTTTAGTGTCCATGCCTCGCCACAAGGCGCGACATGCAGGCCGCGGCCATCTAGTGGTTAAAGTTTTTGGTTAAGTTTTTTGGTTAAGTTTTTTGGTTAAAATTTTTCGTTATACTACATCTCTGCAACTGCTTTGCCCATTACCTTGAAACTGCATATGGGTGTTTATCATCATCTATATTTTCATTCTACCCCCTCCTGTGCGGCCCCTGTGCCCAATGTCAAGGTCAAATTACTTTGAAGTTTTTGGTTAAGTTCTTTGGTTAAAGTTTTTGGTTAAGGTTTTTGGTTAAGTTTTTTGGTTAAGTTTTTTGTTAAAGTTTTTCGTTATACTATATCTCTGCAACTGCTTTGCCGATTACCTTGAAACTTCACATGGGTGTTTATCATCATCTATATTTTCATTCTACCCCCATTCCGTGCGGCCCCTGTGCCCAATGTCAAGGTCAAATTACTTTGAAGTTTTTGGTTAAGTTTTTTGGTTAAAGTTTTTCGTTATACTATATCTCTGCAACTGCTTTGCCCATTACCTTGAAACTTCATATGGGTGTTTACCATCATCTATATTTTCATTCTACCCCCCTCCCGTGCGGCCCCTGTGCCCAATGTCAAGGTCAAATTACTTTGAAGTTTTTGGTTAAGTTCTTTGGTTAAAGTTTTTGGTTAAGTTTTTTGGTTAAGTTTTTTGGTTAAAGTTTTTGGTTAAGGTTTTTGGTTAAGTTTTTTGGGTAAAGTTTTTTTCGTTATACTATATCTCTGCAACTGCTTTGCCGATTACCTTGAAACTTCACATGGGTGTTTATCATCATCTATATTTTCATTCTACCCCCCTCCCGTGCGGCCCCTGTGCCCAATGTCAAGGTCAAATTACTTTGAAGTTTTTGGTTAAGTTCTTTGGTTAAAGTTTTTGGTTAAGTTTTTTGGTTAAGTTTTTTGGTTAAAGTTTTTGGTTAAGGTTTTTGGTTAAGTTTTTTGGGTAAAGTTTTTTTCGTTATACTATATCTCTGCAACTGCTTTGCCGATTACCTTGAAACTTCACATGGGTGTTTATCATCATCTATATTTTCATTCTACCCCCATTCCGTGCGGCCCCTGTGCCCAATGTCAAGGTCAAATTACTTTGAAGTTTTTGGTTAAGTTTTTTGGTTAAAGTTTTTCGTTATACTATATCTCTGCAACTGCTTTGCCCATTACCTTGAAACTTCACATGGGTGTTTATCATCATCTATATTTTCATTCTACCCCCCTCCCGTGCTGCCCCTGTGCCCAATGTCAAGGTCAAATTACTTTCAAGTTTTTGGTTAAGTTTTTTGGTTAAAGTTTTTGGTTAAGTTTTTTGGTTAAAGTTTTGTGTTATACTATATCTCTGCAACTGCTTTGTCCATTACCTTGAAACTTCACATGGGTGTTTATCATCATCTATATTTTCATTCTACCCTCCTCCCGTGCGGCCCCTGTGCCCAATGTCAAGGTCAAATTACTTTGAAGTTTTTGGTTAAGTTTTTTGGTTAAGTTTTTTGGTTAAAGTTTTTTGTTATACTATATCTTTTTTTTTAGTGTCCATGCCTCGCCACAAGGCAAGACATGCAGGCCGCGGCCATCTAGTATTATCAAGGCTGCCAGTGTCAGAGGTAATTAGCTTCGTAATAGCGATGCCCTTGTTTTCACATATATTGTAGTTATTTCCCTCGTAGCACGGACGATGTGGAGTATCTGAAGTGTTACATTTCCATAACTACTTGTGCGTTCTTAACCCTTTCAACACCACAGACCTCTATAGAGACAATGTTTGCAAACTGCAGATCCAGATGAGCCGGCTCGTAACGAGCCGTCTCATCAGGATCTCCACTGTTTGTTAATAATTTTAAACGTCGTACAGATTACCCTTTTAGAAGAATGGGATAATTTGAATGAACAAAATTAATGAAATAGCGTGAAACATTGGCATGGAACATCCTATTAAGTTACTTGGTGTTGAAAGGGTTAAACAATCTATAGTCATATTCTTCAATCTTGGATACTTCAGTGTGATAGCAGTTTGCTACACAAAGTGATATGATGTGACTGAACTCAGATTTCCAGACAAGTTGTGCATTTGGTTAAATATGGCTGTGATCGGGAGCTGCACTGGTCACAAAATCCATAAGCCCCATTTCTCCAGTCACAGCCACTTATGTGGCTGCGACAGGAGAAATTGGACTTACGAATTTTGCGACCAGTGTAGATGCAGATCAGCCTGTGTATCAACACAGTCTAATTTGGATCTGCACTGTTTTCCATTCCATCTGTAAAGCACTGGTCATGCTTCTAACCAAAGCAATATAGATCGTTATCAGGCCACAGGAGTGTGCTATTTCAGGAGCTACACTGGTCACAAATCCTGTAAGCCCCATTTCTCATTCTCCAGTTACATGTACATCCACAAATATGCTATTAAAAGACATATCGATGTATGCCAATGGGTATACAGTTTTTGCCTTTTCCGTCTAGCTGTCTGTCCATTCGTTCATCCATCCATAACACATGAACTTAACATTTAAAAATGTGTGTTAAACTTTTTGTTTGTCTGTCCAGGAGGGATGCGCCGCGGCCTAGGGGATATGGCATTGGACTTCAATACCCTAGGCGTGAATAATACTTAAATACATTTTTCCGTCCAGGCGGCGGCTGAGGGTATACATGAGCCCTGCTCACTTGCTCTCTGTGATATACATTGATCAAACATTTGTGATGTAATATCCTCTATGCGTCAGTTGTAACCATACCAGCAATCCTGATTACAGGGAACATGTGGCAGAGACGAGGCATTCTGTAATGTTGTACCTCCTGGTGGTGCCGATGAGGACGTTGTGGCTGACAGTCCTGAGAAAAGCCCAAACTCTTCCGCCAGGCTCCGCTTACAGAAGACTCGTGGCAAGCGAAGTCGCTACACCGAGGTACGTTACCGCCTGTGCGAATCTTGACAAATATTTCTATAGTCTGTTTCACGAAAGCTGCCCAAATTTTACGGCCATATAAACAATTCAAAAACAATATTTTTTTCGATAATATTAAATTAGAGGAAAATTTAAGAATGAGCCTTCTTTTTATTTCGTGAAATTTGGTCAAATATTGATTTTATTACGAAAAATTGATTTCTCTATGGGAATTTAACATGGGGGAAAAAGAGGTAAGGACGTGTGGTAGGAGTCAAAAAACGAAAAAATTTGGAAATTGACTCCGAAACCTGACTAGATAGCTTGGATATGATCTAACTAAGAAAACAAAAGTTAAATTTTAAAAATCTGTCCAGTATTTCTAAAATTCAAAAAAAATTCCCCATGTTAAATCCCCATAGACATCTTCACTCCTGGGGATTTAACATGGGGAAATTGTTTTTTCGCAATAAAATCAATATTTTACCAAATTTTTCGAAATAAAAAGAAGGCTCATTCTTAAATTTTCCTTTAATTTAATATTATCCAAAAAATATTGCTTTTGAATTGTTTATATGGCCGTAAAATTTGGGCAGCTTTCGCGAAACAGACAGTAAATATCTTTATTTCAAAATGCTTTGATATTTGAATTTAAGCAGTTTGATTGGCTTCGCCTGAGTTGTGTTACGGTCAGGCTGAGACAATCAGATTGCTTGATTGTGAGTTGACATTGCCAATAGATGTTCAGAAATGTTGATAGTAAATACTCTGGGAAAGATTAGCGCAGGTGGTTGTGTAATTAAAACGCATTGAGTATGGATGTCAACCTCATGCTCACTATCGGCATGTTTGATTGGATGAGACAGAGCTGTCAAGGTTACCGACTTACAGTACACAACCACCTGCGTTGATCAAACCAAGATTATCAACGTTTCAGTAGCCGATTTCACCAAAATTGCAAAGTATACTTTTCTAGCAAATTATACTTTAATAAAGGGAGTAATCATTATTTTTTCTGATATTATTTCATATAGAACTAACCACTGCATATATTTGATGATTAAAAGTATGCAGAATTATTATTATACTGAATTTATTACATTATCACAGCCAAAATGGCTGTGATAATGTAATAAATTCAGTATAATAAAAATTAATAAATTTATCCTAAAATTGAAAATTTCTCCCTCAAAGTATACTTTGCTAGAAAAGTATACTTTGCAATGTTGGTGAAATAGGCTACTGGCCTTCTATTGGCACAGCTCGGGTTCAACCAATCAAGCTGCTTGATTTGAAGCACATTATTAAAATATTTTGAAAGAAAGAAAGTGACAAATGTTGGCAGGATTAGCGCCGGAGGTAGTGTCCTGTGTTCTCGAAACGTAATATTTTCTTTCACATAACTTCTAGACATTTCATACATACATTCCTCTGATGGTCCTCTCAGGGATGGGTTATGTCCTAGAGGTTAGAACACCTGACTTCCAATCCGGAGGTTGTGGATTCAAACCTCGCCTTACTTTCATAGTATTTCCATCCCACTGGTCTGTTGGATGAGACATTAAATTGTGGTCCCATCTCTATATGACCTTAACTGTTGCTGGGACGTTAAACCCATTCACTTTCTCTTTTTATGCCCCTGGTCTCGGTAAAGCCGGAGGCATATATTGTTTGGACTGAGCGTCCGTCCGGGCAGGTATTCAAAAGTAAGGGGCCATTAAGTAAGGGGCCAATGGCCCCTTCCTACATATTGGTGGCACCGACGCACGAACAGACGGACGTACGGAAAGTATGTCCGTCCGTCCGTGTGTCTGGCACATTAAGAAGTGCGCCAGAGTTTCGAAATTCTGTGTCCACACATTATAGCTGTGGACAAATGCCACACATCCATGCTGCCCTTAATATGACCTTGACAACTTTGAACTTTTTTCCACATTAAGAAGTTTGCCGGAGTTTCTCAATTCTGCCATAACTTGTACATTCCTTGAAGGATTACTTAAATATTTCAGCATACTTGTGGACAAATGCCACACATCCATGCTGCGCTTAATATGACCTTGACCGTGACAACTTTGAACATTTTCACACATTAATAGGTTCGCCGGAGCTTCTTATTTCTGTCATAACTTCTATATCCCTTGATGGATTACTGTAATATTTCAATACATCATACTTGTGGACAAATGCCACACATCAACACTGCCCTTAATATGACCTTCACCTTTTGACCTTCATAAATGTGCTTGTGAATACTTATCACTTTTGTTAATTAACTTTGCCACAGTTTCGTGTGCCAACAGGCCACATTTCTTGTTTCTGATGGTCCTCTTTCATTCTGTTACAAATCCACGACCCTCATACCTCTTTACAGCCTTAGACATTTTGGTGTCAGGGTCAACACTCATATTCCATAAACCCTCTTACCGACAAATCATGTATACACTACATGTAGAATTGTGAATAAATGAGTCCTTGAAACAGTTTCCTTACATAATCCAGAAGCTTACTTCCGCTTTGGAACAATTTTTAGAAAATGTATGACATACAGACAAAATATATGATACATTTTGTCTGTATGTCCTACATTTTCTAAAAACTCTGAAGTATATATTGTTCGGGCAACATGAAAACGAGAAACATTGTATCTCTGAAAAGTGGTGGTTTCAATCAAGCTCTGAATGTATTTTGTACACGAGTAAGCATATCTGCACTGGCCACAAAAGTACTTTGTTTTCAACTGGCGCCCAAATATTATACAGGAAGATGCACCAGATAGCAAGAAAGCTCGACAGATTTCACCTAAAGCAGCTCCACCAACTACAGCCACTGCAGAGCGCCATTCTAAGAAGTCCAAAAAGGAAACATCGACAGTTCTTGTCCCGGACACTTGCTTTCATGGTCTTGATGAGAGCTTCCAGCTGAATACCAAATCTAAACCACCAGATAAATATGTACCTGGACACAAGTCGAGACAGGATAAGGGAAAGCAGAGTAGACGGAATACAAGTATAAGTGAATGAATTATGATAATCTGCAGACAATTCCAGAGACATTGGATATGTTTGCAGAGTTTGATGAGGCGTCGGATGTGGAAGATTCCCAGGATGCTGGCGAGTCTCAGGGCTGGACGGTGGATAATGCTGTCAAGAAAACAAATGGGCAAGGTAACGAGAATCTACTATGTAAGAATCACAAAGGTGTTCTGAATACACATTTGGCTGGCAACCAGGAGACGATGGGTAACCGAAAACACATATGTATTCTGTCTATTTATCTGTTGTGTACAATGGTGGTTTCGACATACGTTAAACGGATGATTCAAATATATTTATATATTTATCTTATATGTAATGATGATTTAAATAAGTGGCGGAGTTTTATATAGAAAACAAAGCTTAGTCAGATGATTATGTCCCGTCCCTAAATTATGTTCGCTCATTTATAAATGCATGCACGCATGGTACGGCTGTACTCAAATACACACACTACATAGTGGATATCCATCGATATTTCTTTCATGCGTACCGACAATAGCGCATGCCAGAGACGTTACCGCTGTTTATTTGATGTCGATAGCAATATCAGTGAAATACGGCGATGTGATAAATAGAGAATAGTAAGTTAGTGCCGTGAATGGGAAAATATCTGGCAAGGCTTAGGAAACGGGATGGGCAAGGCTCTGCCGAGCACATCCCGTTTCCGTGCTGCGTCAGATATTTTTCCCATTCACGGCACTAACCTACTATTCTATTTATCCCGTAAACACCTACAAATGGCTTTAACATGCAAACAAAGTAACCAAAATCACCGCATATATTCATGCGCGGTGAATAGGTCGTATTGACAGGATATCTAAAATGTTTCACGGCACCGTGTTTCACGGCACATACGCACTGTGTTGAGGGGATAAACATGATAAATACGACAACTTCCATATCGCTGATATGTACCTGTCATACTTTTCGCTGTAAATAATTGTATTGTAACATGATTGTGGACTTTTTATTTTTGTCCAGTTATATAACGGAAAACTCGCGCGTTTGTTTGTGTGTGCTTCTGTCCATCAGAAAATTGGGTTTGTTTTGTTTACCCGTTTGGCGGGTTAATCAATGGCTGGTGCCACCAAATTTGAGTTTATTTCGCACGTGTGTAATTTTAATAAACTCGCGGGTTTGTATGTTTATGTAGCTACGCTGGATGCACACTTTAACCGTCGTAGATTCAGAAGACAGTAACAATTTCTGTTCAGGAGTCACAGAGCTTGCTGAGAAGGTGAATCAGCTTGTTGGTGTTCATTAATTTTAGGTGCACCAAATCTCTTCGCAACCTCTACCTTCTACTCGGCTCTTACGAGCAACAGGGAATACCATTCACATCGATGAATAATTACAAACATAATGAATATTGCACACTAAAATTGACCAACCTCACATACACGACACTTTTATTGACCAACCGTAAAAAAAGCAAACACATTTGCATTCTTCAATATATTGCGCGTAAAAAAAGCAAACACATTTGCATTCTTCAATATATTGCGCAGACCGTCAATATCGCCCACAAACGGTCAATTTTATTGAGGGGAATATTATGGAATATTACATGCTACCCAGTGGTTTACTGTGATTCTAGAGGGATTTATTTCCTTGAAGGATGTTCGCGAGAAGTAATTGACGTCATGTTTTGACGTCATTTCCGGCGAAGAAACAATTCATACGCTAACGTCAAAATTGTCAATTGTGACAACGTTATAAGCTGGTCTAAGAGCAAATTTCACATTTTTTCGAGGAGCATGTAATATACAATTTATTCCCCTACCATTTTGAAATACCGGATTTATTTCCCCTGGCCTGCTCCGCACTCGTTTCTTTATCGGATGTCTCGGGAAATAAATCCCGTATTTCAAAATGGTAGTGGAATAAAAAATTATATTTATCTCCCCGAGGAAGCAATATCTCCCGAGGCGATAGCCAAAGGGGATATTGTTTTTGAGGGGAGGTAATCCACAACATTTCCCTCAACCAAGAGCGGTATTTATTTCATTTAATTATGCCGAAAACAAATATGATAAAATCGTCATCGGCCAGGAACAAATGTAACTTATGCAAAAAAATAAATTCGAAACCACCGATGTTCCGTAACTTATTATACTGCTTTGCGTTCAGTAATTCAATAAGTTTTGCAACATTTCGCATTTTTTAGTTAGCAGAAAGCCAACTATAATTTAAAAACTTATGCACTCGATGCGATTACAAACCGCGACCACGACGACGGCAACGTCGTGTAACGCAAATATCGTCGGCATTACCACTGCGCCACGACGTTTCGGGAATGTTCGGCTAACGGAGGTTGATATTGTAATTTATCTCAACACAGTGAATATGTTTCGTGAAACACAGTGCCGTGAGACATATTTGATATCCTGTCAGTAAGACATAATCGCGGTCACAAAAATGTGTAGTGTTGACAAATGGCAGTGCTGGTTGATCAGACTGGTGAAAATGGGATTGTTCACTGTGTGCCGGTTAAATTTTGCAAATAAAAACGTTATCGCCGGAAATGACGTCATAATTATAAGTACATCAATAAGTCTACGCCATTTAAAATAAAAAATGGCTGCTCCCAGTGATTCCAGTCAGGTATAAACGAATAAAATTGTTGTTTGTCGTGTTGATTATTATTCGCAATCGCAGATCGCCATCCTTGCAGAACATGCTCCGAATGAAAATGGATGGGTCCGGTGAATTTTGAGAGTATATTTCGTTGAAAAGAAGCTGTAATTTCATATTGTCGGTGACAAAATATAAACCATTCTTTATCGAACTATGTTCTGAGCGCCAAAGTGTGTTTGATGCAATTCGGTTCTAAGTTATCTCCTTTTGAAGGCTAAATGAATTAAGTTGATTTAAATGCTGTTTTACAATTTTGACGGGATAATTAGAATATGGTCGAGACGCTAGTTTTTGGGTTAGTCGGCGATTTCGTGGTATTCACATATTTTGTAATTTATAGATATGTGTGCAGCCGCTATGTGCGTTACGTCAGGTGATTAAAATAGCATGTCTTTACTACGTACATTAAGTCCTTTAACAATGTCTGAGTCCGCCATTAATCTGCTCTTTAATATTGTTAAAATCATAAACATGATAAACAATAGAAAGGTTTCGAGTTTTCCTTCACTGTGTCTCATTCATCTGCGAGATGATCAACAGCCAATGAAAACTCGGGACGAATTCGCAGATTTATTACACTTTCGGAAAACATACCTCGAAAACTCCAACCATAAATAGAGGATCTCAAACGAGTTTCCATTTGATATGAGATTTATGAAACGAGTTTCCATTGCACCGAGCCTCTGGCGAAACCAACATTACTATCCTACTCTCTGTGCCTGTGAGAGAATGAGCCGAACAATCAACGGCTGAATCTAATCCGCAGTAACTGTTGCTCCCTCAATACACGACCTCAATACACAGCATCTGTGTGTCAGGTGTGGTGTGTGTCCGACCACAGGTGAAGTGACGGACCATGGTGTATAAATACATTAAATATACAAAACGAGGATGGCCGCGGCCCGCATGTCGAGCCCGCCGAGGCATTTTATGGTCTCAGAGTGTATTTATTTGATGTTTGATGCCCACTAAACATACAAAGTTTCAAGCAAATCTGACTTGCGGTTACAGAGATAGTAGATATGTGAAAACGTTAACGCAAATTTTGACGGAAACTTTAACGCAAGCATTTGACCTTGACCTTGAACTTTTGGCTACTACAAACATTAAATCTAAAACAAAATTTATATGCAAGAACTTTTTCATCAAAAAGTTACCCTCCCCATTTCTTGTATTTCAGGAAATTCCATGAAACATTGATTTGATAGGTAAATTAAATGTTTCTATGGGATATTACAATGGGGGCTAAAATAGATTGTTTTTAAATATTTTTGGAATTTGTTGACCGATATTCCCCAGATATATAGTAGGCTAGTAGGCAGGTTTCAGATTAAATTGTTCGTTTATTTCACTCCCCCCCCCCCCACCTCCCCCTCACTCCTCGACACCAACTCCCCCCCCCCCCCCGCCAACGTTTTATTAAATTCCCATAGGAACATTGTATTCGCAATAAAATCAATACATATATATATATATATATATGGGCCGCGCTCTGTGAAAACCAGCCTTAATGACAACGTCATGAAAGGCTGAAAATGACGTCGCAAAGTTACGCATAAATTTACCAACGTCACGTCGGATTTTGACACTTGGAATTGTTGCGTCATTGCAATAAGTTGTCCTATTTATAGCTGTACGCTTTACGGCTCACACATATGTTAATGTTGGATATGAAATATATGATAAAAATCATAAATGCAATATGCCCATTTGTATAAAAAATAATCGACAAAATTACTACGTATTTCCTTGAAGGAAACCGAAGAAAAAAAAGACAACTATCTGAACCACTATGAAAACAACTGTACAATTCTGCCACTCATATCCAACATTAACATATGTGTGAGCCGTAAAGCGTACAGCTATAAATAGGACAACTTATTGCAATGACGCAACAATTCCAAGTGTCAAAATCCGACGTGACGTTGGTAAATTTATGCGTAACTTTGCGACGTCATTTTCAGCCTTTCATGACGTTGTCATTAAGGCTGGTTTTCACAGAGCGCGGCCCATATATATATGTATTGATTTTATTGCGAATACAATGTTCCTATGGGAATTTAATAAAACGTTGGCGGGGGGGGGAGGGGGGGGGGGGGGGAGTTGGTGTCGAGGATGGGGGAGGTGGGGGTGGGGGGGGGAGTGAAATAAACGAACAATTTAATCTGAAACCTGCCTACTAGCCTACTATATATCTGGGGAATATCGGTCAACAAATTCCAAAAATATTTAAAAACAATCTATTTTAGCCCCCATTGTAATATCCCATAGAAACATTTAATTTACCTATCAAATCAATGTTTCATGGAATTTCTTGAAATACAAGAAATGGGGAGGGTAACTTTTTGATGAAAAAGTTCTTGCATATAAATTTTGTTTTAGATTTAATGTTTGTAGTAGCCAAAAGTTCAAGGTCAAGGTCAAATGTTTGCGTTAAAGTTTCCGTCAAAATTTGCGTTAAAGTTTTCACATATCTACTATCTCTGTAACCGTAAGTCAGATTTGCTTGAAACTTTGTATGTTTAGTGGTCATCAAACATCAAATAAATACACTCTGAGACCATAAAATGCCTCGGCGGGCTCGACATGCGGGCCGCGGCCATCCTCGTTTTGTATATTTAATGTATTTATACACCATGGTCCGTCACTTCACCTGTGGTCGGACACACACCACACCTGACACACAGATGCTGTGTATTGAGGTCGTGTATTGAGGGAGCAACAGTTATTGCGGATTAGATTCAGCCGTTGATTGTTCGGCTCATTCTCTCACAGGCACAGAGAGTAGGATAGTAATGTTGGTTTCGCCAGAGGCTCGGTGCAATGGAAACTCGTTTCATAAATCTCATATCAAATGGAAACTCGTTTGAGATCCTCTATTTATGGTTGGAGTTTTCGAGGTATGTTCCGAAAGTGTAATAAATCTGCGAATTCGTCCCGAGTTTTCATTGGCTGTTGATCATCTCGCAGATGAATGAGACACAGTGAAGGAAAACTCGAAACCTTTCTATTGTTTATCATGTTTATGATTTTAACAATATTAAAGAGCAGATTAATGGCGGACTCAGACATTGTTAAAGGACTTAATGTACGTAGTAAAGACATGCTATTTTAATCACCTGACGTAACGCACATAGCGGCTGCACACATATCTATAAATTACAAAATATGTGAATACCACGAAATCGCCGACTAACCCAAAAACTAGCGTCTCGACCATATTCTAATTATCCCGTCAAAATTGTAAAACAGCATTTAAATCAACTTAATTCATTTAGCCTTCAAAAGGAGATAACTTAGAACCGAATTGCATCAAACACACTTTGGCGCTCAGAACATAGTTCGATATAGAATGGTTTATATTTTGTCACCGACAATGTGAAATTACAGCTTCTTTTCAACGAAATATACTCTCAAAATTCACCGGACCCATCCATTTTCATTCGGAGCATGTTCTGCAAGGATGGCGATCTGCGATTGCGAATAATAATCAACACGACAAACAACAATTTTATTCGTTTATACCTGACTGGAATCACTGGGAGCAGCCATTTTTTATTTTAAATGGCGTAGACTTATTGATGTACTTATAATTATGACGTCAGTCATGTCTGAATGACGCACATAATGGGGTACAGAGCAAACGATTAGATATTGAGGGTCTTAATGGAAATTGATTTGACATCCAGAAAATTCAATTTTAACAATTCTATTTTCCGGCGATAACGTTTTTATTTGCAAAATTTAACCGGCACACTGTGAACAATCCCATTTTCACCAGTCTGATCAACCAGCACTGCCATTGGTCAACACTACACATTTTTGTGACCGCGATTATGTCTTACTGACAGGATATCAAATATGTCTCACGGCACCGTGTTTCACGAAACATATTCACTGTGTTGAGATAAATTACAATATCAACCTCGCGTTAGCCGAACATTCCCGAAACGTCGTGGCGCAGTGGTAATGCCGACGATATTTGCGTTACACGACGTTGCCGTCGTCGTGGTCGCGGTTTGTAATCGCACCGAGTGCATAAGTTTTTAAATTATAGTTGGCTTTCTGCTAACTAAAAAATGCGAAATGTTGCAAAACTTATTGAATTACTGAACGCAAAGCAGTATAATAAGTTACGGAACATCGGTGGTTTCGAATTTATTTTTTTGCATAAGTTACATTTGTTCCTGGCCGATGACGATTTTATCATATTTGTTTTCGGCATAATTAAATGAAATAAATACCGCTCTTGGTTGAGGGAAATGTTGTGGATTACCTCCCCTCAAAAACAATATCCCCTTTGGCTATCGCCTCGGGAGATATTGCTTCCTCGGGGAGATAAATATAATTTATTCCACTACCATTTTGAAATACGGGATTTATTTCCCCGAGACATCCGATAAAGAAACGAGTGCGGAGCAGGCCAGGGGAAATAAATCCGGTATTTCAAAATGGTAGCGGAATAAATTGTATATTACATGCTCCTCGAAAAAATGTGAAATTTGCTCTTAGACCAGCTTATAACGTTGTCACAATTGACAATTTTGACGTTAGTTTATGAATTGTTTCTTCGCCGGAAATGACGTCAAAACATGACGTCAATTACTTCTCGCGAACATCCTTCAAGGAAATAAATCCCTCTAGAATCACAGTAAACCACTGGGTAGCATGTAATATTCCATAATATTCCCCTCAATAAAATTGACCGTTTGTGGGCGATATTGACGGTCTGCGCAATATATTGAAGAATGCAAATGTGTTTGCTTTTTTACGGTTGGTCAATAAAAGTGTCGTGTATGTGAGGTTGGTCAATTTTAGTGGTGCAATATTCATTATGTTTGTAATTATTCATCGATGTGAATGGTATTCCCTGTTGCTCGTAAGAGCCGAGTAGAAGGTAGAGGTTGCGAAGAGATTTGGTGCACCTAAAATTAATGAACACCAACAAGCTGATTCACCTTCTCAGCAAGCTCTGTGACTCCTGAACAGAAATTGTTACTGTCTTCTGAATCTACGACGGTTTAAAGTGTGCATCCAGCGTAGCTACATAAACATACAAACCCGCGAGTTTATTAAAATTACACACGTGCGAAATAAACTCAAATTTGGTGGCACCAGCCATTGATTAACCCACCAAACGGGTAAACAAAACAAACCCAATTTTCTGATGGACAGAAGCACACACAAACAAACGCGCGAGTTTTCCGTTATATAACTCGACAAAAATAAAAAGTCCACAATCATGTTACAATACAATTATTTACAGCGAAAAGTATGACAGGTACATATCAGCGATATGGAAGTTGTCGTATTTATCATGTTTATCCCCACAGTGCGTATGTGCCGTGAAACACGGTGCCGTGAAACATTTTAGATATCCTGTCAATACGACCTATTCACCGCGCATGAATATATGCGGTGATTTTGGTTACTTTGTTTGCATGTTAAAGCCATTTGTAGGTGTTTACGGGATAAATAGAATAGTAGGTTAGTGCCGTGAATGGGAAAAATATCTGACGCAGCACGGAAACGGGATGTGCTCGGCAGAGCCTTGCCCATCCCGTTTCCTAAGCCTTGCCAGATATTTTCCCATTCACGGCACTAACTTACTATTCTCTATTTATCACATCGCCGTATTTCACTGATATTGCTATCGACATCAAATAAACAGCGGTAACGTCTCTGGCATGCGCTATTGTCGGTACGCATGAAAGAAATATCGATGGATATCCACTATGTAGTGTGTGTATTTGAGTACAGCCGTACCATGCATGCATGCATTTATAAATGAGCGAACATAATTTAGGGACCGGACATAATCATCTGACTAAGCTTTGTTTTCTATATAAAACTCCGCCACTTATTTAAATCATCATTACATATAAGATAAATATATAAATATATTTGAATCATCCGTTTAACGTATGTCGAAACCACCATTGTACACAACAGATAAATAGACAGAATACATATGTGTTTTCGTTAACATTTTAAGGGATCACGGTTATTGCTCATGATATTAAAGTGGCAATTCAAGTTGCGTATCAACAGTATGATAATGTCAATTAACACGTCCGTTAATGGTAAATGAATGTTTATTTTGCCCGAAAATGTCATATCTAAAGAATGGACGAACACAAATAGGTATCCCTATATTACAACATCATTTTTTTATGCTGTTGGAGCCCAGCCACAACCTGTTCAATATATGGAATCATCTAAAATTCATCATGGACGAATCCATGTAAGCTATGTAGGGTGAAATGGTTAAATGTCATCATAATAATCGTTCATTGTCTCAGGTCACATACTGATGTACGGGAGTGGATTATAATATCGAGACTATGACCGGCGGTAACGGTCTGCAAAGGCACAGTAACTCACGTGTACGTGATACAGGTTATTGACTATATTGACGATGAGGGATTATTTACCAGATTAATAATTATTACGACTCCGAAGAAAAAAGGGGATGATGTCTGTACGTAAGGCCAGTGAAGCTCCAGATCCGTAAATGAACACGCTCGTACAGATCAGGAGCAACATTATGAACAGTGTACCCCCATATCAAAAGCCGCATGCGTGGTGTAGTCTGAACAGGATCAAGCCTGGTCACACCGTGGTCAGGTATCGCGGGTTACCACTTGGTTTCTCTCTCTCTCTCTCTCTCTCTCTCTCTCTCTACTGGCCCAGATGATGATACAACTGGCGGTTTGAACTGACATCTCCCCTGGTAATTCCACGGGACCGTGATCATGATGATATACTGAACTGATGGCATGTTTGGCAACCGTTCCCTTGAGATCAGTATACACTGGTTATTGTGCGAAACTGGGAGTATTTGTTACACGGAGGGGAATCGACGTGTTCGTATGTGGACGTTGTTTGCCCCCTGTATCGTTAGAGCCGGAGGCATATAGTGTTTAGACTGTGTGTCCGTGTGTCCGGCACATTAAGAAGTTCGCCGGAGTTTCGAAATTATGTTATAACTTTTATATCCCTTGAAGGATTACTTAAATATTTCAACACAGTATACTTGTGGACAAATGCCACACATCCATGCTGCCCTTAATATGACCTTGACCTTTTGACTATGACAACTTTGAACTTTTACCCGCATTAAGACGTTCGCCGAAGCTTCTCATTTCTGTCATATCTTCTATATCTCTTGATGGATTACTTTAATATTTCAATACATCATACTTCTAGACAAATGCCACACATCAACACTGCCCGTAATATGACCTTGACATTCGGAAATTCATACATATGCTTGTGAATACTTATCACTTTGGTTAATAAACTTTGCCACAGTTTCTCCAATCTGCCGCCAGGCGCATTCGTGTGCCGACAGGCCACGTTTGTTGTTTGGATATATGAACAGCAAAAGCAGCTGATATCAGATAAGACTCATATTATTTTTATCACAATTTATTATTATTCCACCGATTTCGAGGAAATAAAGCGCACGGACCGCGCGAAAGTGTGTAAAATCTTCAACTGCTGGCCTCTTCCGAGTTATTCCGGCCAGTTCTCCGAACACTTCAACTCGGAACAGTCATATTTATTAATCTGACACTGCTGATGTAAACAGTTAGAATTATAGCAGTTAGTTCGAATAAACATGATAAATAGGTCCCACCAGACTGAAGTGCCTCGTCTAATGGGCGTCCAAGAAACAATGCTCTTGCACCAAGTGTAGACCTGACATCCGGAGTGGTATATCGTCTCAGTAAAACTTTCAGGATCCGTGATAATCGTCGCAGTAGCTCAGTGTTTATATGTGACCAGTCTTGAAGGCACATAGCACACGGCATGTCTGTATGTTTTATTGGCTATTTAAATGTACATGTCCACTCAATCGGCACAAACAAATACTATTTTCGAGAGATTATAAAGTATGATAATTGCACATCAAAAAATAACTGATATCAGTGTGGAAAGTTACGTGTGATATAAAATGCATGCTAATGCCAATCACTACGTGGGTTAATCATGGTAATGGTGAATGTATGTTTATTTTGTCTCAGATGAGGTCTCTGATATAAAGAACATTTTTTGCCTACTGAGTGGGCATGTACCTTTAATCTGGTAGATTGTGGCATTTATATAGTATATTATTATACCTAATTGCAATTCCTAGGCGTTGCATTGGTCAATTTCATATCACGTGATAAAAAATAGTCTACAGAGTCGTCCGCTTCACAACGCAGCGCGCAATTCACAACGCAGCGGACAATATTAGAGGGGATTCTGAAATACCGACGTTAATCATGTTCATAATTAATATTATTCGGTATAATAAATTAAATACAGCCCTTTGTTGAGAGGACTATTGTGTATTATTTCCCCTCCACAATATTCCCCTAAATGTAAATAGTTTGATTTAACGACGGCACTGACTCGATGACTTTGCATGTCGGGTAACATTACCCTAAACAAGGGCAGTATTTATGAACATGGCCTACACTGTTCACAATACGGCCGATGGTGTAGGGTAACTGACAAAGCGAAACGAATGATCTATATATTAAAACGTAATGAGTCTCAACATGTGCACATAATTTCACATTACGTCGACATGTAGTGATATTTAAGTCGACATACTTGCGACGGATAAATTATGTCAACATCTCGATATCTCGATGTCAAATATATAACCACCATATGCATCGTGTCATCAGTATCTGCACTGTGGACATGGTGGATAGTTTGATCTTTATTCACAAATTCTGAGTCGATTCAAGTTAATTAGGCGTGACAGTGTTAAAATACAAGCATCACAATCATCATGAGCATTAGAGCGGCATGATATTCCATGCAATACACATATGCCCGAGGTTGGATTACAAGAGGTCACACGAGGTCATACACGTGATGCAGCGACTAGTAAGCCCCGATCAGTTTGCGCAGTAAAATACTCATTACTCTAGCTGGACATAAATACAGAAGGACAATGGTAATTGGCGGGTAATTTAATAAGTACTAGTACTTGGCATGTAGATTAAAGGTACATGCCCACTCAGTAGGCATAAACTGTTCTTTATAGGAATTAAATAAGTGTATAACTATTCCACCAGTTCTAAAAAATAAGAATGTCCTATATACAGATATAATCGTAAATTAATATGTATTTTACTGATAGTGACGCGCGGTGGTATCAGGTTATTTTCATATGCAAATGAGGCATGATATTTTTTAATTATTTATACTAATTAAATTCGTTACCCGAACATAATTATATTTGCGACAGATTATAAAGTATGATATTGCATATCAAAAAATAAATACAGAGAATAAATAGTAGTGTCCGTTAACATTTTAAGGAAACACGGTTATCGCCTTTGATATCAGTGTGGACATTTTCGGCTGATATAAAATGTATAATAATGTCAATCCATACGTGGGGTAATGTTGAATGAATGTTTATTTTGCCAGAAAATGTCTCATGTGATGTCTGATATAAAGAGCATTTTGTGCCTACTGAGTGGGCATGTACCTTTAAAATCAAACACTATTTTTTCACATTATCACAATAAAACAACGCCGTTGACGTATAGCAAGGTCTGTTGATGATACCGAGATAGTATACCATGAAATATAGTAAGGATATCAATGAAATAATGATTTTATTGTGAAAATAAAATTATATGGGAATTTAACATGGGGATAAAATATATTTGAAAAATAAAATGGAATGTGTGATCGATTTTCAAAATATTACTTTTGTTTTCTTAGTTTAATACATCATTTCCAAGCTATCTACAATACAATCAATATTACTTGGGGGGGGGGGGGGGTGTGCATGGAAACTAGTACAATTTTGCGATATCGAGTGCTACTGGCTGACTCGATTGTTGTGTATCGTTTTCACGACACGGTCGCCTGGATTATCCGCGGATTGCTACGCTGTGACCCGATTTTACACGAGCGTAGGGTAATTCGCTTGGTGTATTTTGATTTGTAACCAGCTGGACGCCGTCACGCGCCTGTCAAATACTGCGGACGGATAGAAGGCGGATCTTCGTCAATGAAGGTGTTTGGACAGATGGTCATTATGCTGGTGTCATATGGCTATTTCGGTGTATTTGCGTGGATACTTCTAGTCATACGTGCAACTCGCTTCGTGGGAGGTGACGTTCATTGTACATGTATATAGGTAACAATGCCCACAAACCACCAGAGCTACCGAAATAAGAACCTGTGACGCAGACCAGTGCTAAAGGGGCGGGACAAACAAAAAAAAAATAGATAAAATGACGTAGGTTTTATTACCAGATTACTGACGCAATGAGGCGGCCGGAAAAGAGTATTGGAGTATTTTTTTTCAGGCGCAATATAAGTGCGCCCCTTAGTGCAAATACTGGATTTGTGACAGCAATTGATATATTTTAATACAAAAATGAATACAGAATCGTTTGTTTTACGCCCCCGCCCTCCCCGGTCTCATGTTAGAGTCGGGAGGTACTATATTGTTTGGACTGTGCGTCCATCCGTGCGTCCGGTTAAGCAGTTTGCATGAGTTTCTCCATTCTGCCACCGTGCGGGGTAAAGGGGGGGGGGGGAGGGGTGATTGTGACGAGTGGAGGGCGAGACATCAAAGGTTACAAGGTCGTGCCGATCTGACCTTTGATACACGCCGACGCGATGTCAACAGAGACACACATTTACGATCAATTACTCAACACATATGTATCCATTTCGTGACACTATCACGCATGGAATAAAATAGAACTTTATTTAGTAAGATTTGGCTCTGGAATTATCCCATAACTTTATGACATCGAAATTTAAACGTAGGATGTGCAGAAACCCCGAAAAAAGGTAAGGCAAAAACCGGCGATGCGATGCAGTATAACCAATAAGATATATCGAAATATGTTCCCTCCCCCACACAATAGACATGTATTGGTAGCACATAAGAATATTCTCCTAAGACGACGATTATCATGTTTTTGTCAAACTATGTTGTTGTTTTTTGTCAAGATTTATTGGTGTTTGTCCACATTTGTTCTACTTCTTAATAAAAGCATGTTTCAGCAGCACATGAGAATCGTCTCCTAAGACTATTTTTACGTGTCCTGTTAGGGACATTTTACAATCTCGCGATCTCGAGCATAGGTTGATCGCGAGATTACGAAGTATGATCGCGAGACGAACACGCGCGATTCTATCATATTCAATCTTGCTTTTTCGCAGCCTCGCCCACAGATGGAAGATCGCACGTTTTTGCTTCGCTATCTGCATCAACACGCATGAGCAAAACTAACCCGAATTTTCTGTCTGTAACACAGGGTAAGTCGCCCTGCGCTACCTGCGCTACCTGCGCTTTATAATTCGGGTTACACCAAACTATATTTCCAAAAGCGGAAGGCGAGATGGCGAAAATGCATACGATTCTCATATCTTTAGGAGACGATTCGCATGTTTTCGCAAGACGGAAACATTGCGAAACGACAGCTCTAGACGAATCATAATACTGATTGTTTTATTTTGGATTGCGGATGGCAGACGTACATTTGTCCAAACTGTAGATCCCGATGAGCCGGCTCTACGCCATTCATTTGCAATTTGCATTTGAGATACATGCCACATGACCCTGGTGAATTCATTTGGTATGTATTTCAAATGTAATCCTATTGTATTGCGCGTAACCAAATAGGAAACACCGAGTTGAATTATCACTAAAAATGAAATTTTGCGTGTGAAGACGTGGTAAACTTAGGTTCATAAACAGGGTCTCTATGATTATGCGAAACGAAATACACGACTGTGTATTCAATTTCCGAATAGTTAAAGCATAATCTGCGAGTTAAACATCAGATACCGTCAATCTCGTGTTATGAACGCTTCAATTAACAAACACGCACGAATACGGATACTATCGATTTATAACAAGGTGGAACATAATGCATGTTATTGACCAGTGATCTAGCGTAGAAATATGTCGAATGCGCATGATTTACACGACTTATTTATTGAAAATATGTTTATTGTAAGATCCATTTTGCCAGTAGAGCCACATAAGATACTACTACTACAACTTGTATATATACATGTATCACTATTGAACATGGAAAGCGAGACTGTACTGGTGTAGGGAGTCTGTAAAATACGAGAGTTGTCCTACCCCGCCTCCAGCCTTCGTAACCCTGGGGTACGATTAAAATGTCAAACTCAGTCTAGCTTTATCACCGTGACCATAGCATGGTGTCTACCACGATATATGTACGATCCGACAAAATGGGGTTATTCATGTGTAGACCGAGACCAGACAGTGCCACCGGCCAGCCTATCTATACACATCACCAGCTTGAATGTTCGCAATTCCATCAGCCAATTAGCCAGCCCGGTTTTATCAGATCGGGTCACATACGGGGTATACGGATAAGAACTTGGACAATACTGCAGTTGGAACAGTTTGCAGATTTTGATTCTCTTGCGTGTTAGATCAATCAGACGGCTGTGTAGATCCTGATCACACTGCGCGGAAACTGGTTTGAAAGCTGCCCATGCGACTATACACATGACGTATATGCGCAGTCTGATCAGAACCTACCATGTTTATTAATCAGTGAAACACGAACCATGCATTGACCCTGCCTCCAGCAAGCAGTATGTTTCCCTGTCAGTAGGCCTGGATGTAGATGCGTGATGGCTAATCAGGAGATAGACAGGTCGCTAATTGATAGTTGCATACAAAATGCCCATTTTGGTTATTATTAAAATTAGTTGATGTAAACAAAATACATGTATTTCCACGAAATGTACGACTTTTATCAATTATCAATCACGCCTACCATGTGTACTTTACGTTGCATACAGGTGCTCAAGTGCCGCGGATATTACATGTCTATTACGTGAATAGGAGTACGCAAAATACGAATACACGTATCTTATAGCATTGTCATGATCATGATGATTGTCTAATGCTGCTTACACCGGCGTCATTGTATAACGCCAACAGACTACGCTACACACACTTATAGTTATATATCTATATTATAATGCTGTGTAGACATGTAGACTGGTGGCAAAACGACGGGGCGTATCTTATCAGCATATGACCATAATCAGACTTCGAAACACCATATACACAACCCACGATCAAAGAGCAGGCAAGCAATGACTAACAGTCTTATCAGGACAAGCCCTACAGAGTTGTCTTGCAGCAAGCGTAGATAAAACTTGGCGCCAAAAATAATAACTGAAACACGTTATCCCGGGAATTACCTGTAAACTTTGAAGGCTTTGCGCAACGCTAATCTACGATGCGCAACGAAGAAACATGTTTACACGTGTTTGCAATGTGTTGGTATCTACTAGAAAACTATACAATCATTCGGGAAAACTTTCAGAGCTTCACAAACCACCTGTAAACATACCCTTTGTTATCGAAAAAAGTGCGCGAAATGTGCATAAACTTGGCAATTTCCGTGCCACTCGTGCCATTGACTGTCAATACATAGTTACAGTACATACTAATGGAATATACACACTGGTCTATAGCACGAACCAATGCGAATGATGAGTAGAATCTAACTTGTAAACCTGTTTTTAGGGTAAAATTCCATTCAGCCAACATAACTGACACACGTTATTCGCAAAGGGAGATAATTATGCATGACCTGCAAACATATCTATATCACGTTATCCCGAACATAATTGAAATCAGTTACACCCCTGACTGATAAACACGGGAGAAGCTGCACCTGTAAAACAAAGGCCACGCCGTGTGCCATTAGCATATGCAGGTGAAGAAAAGAAGGCAATAGAGGACCTACTAAGAAAGGGGGTAATACAGAAGAGCACATCACCTTGGGCTAGTCCAATTGTACTAGTCAGGAAGAAGTCTGGTGCTGTAAGACCATGTGTGGACTACAGAAGGGTCAACTCGCTGGTAAAACCAGATGGCTTTCCACTGCCTAGAATACAAGACTGCTTGGACGCTGTATCAGGATCCACCATATTTAGTAGCTTTGATCTCATCAGTGGATATTTTCAGATACCTCTCAAGAAGGAAGACATCCCCAAAAGTACCTTCTGCTGCAAATTTGGACAGTTTGAGATGACCCGGATGCCGTTTGGTCTTAACAACTCTGCTAGTACCTTCCAGAGAACCATGGAGCTCGCATTACAGGGGTTACAGTGGGAGACGTGTCTAGTCTACATAAACGACATCATAGTCTATGCCTCCAACTTCGAGCAACATATCCAGAGAGTTGATCAGGTCCTCTCCAGAATTTCACAGGCAGGCATGAAATTGAGACCAGATAAATGTCAGCTTCTACAGACCGAGGTTGTGTTCCTGGGGCATGTGGTATCAAGCGAAGGAATACGGCTTAATCCAACCAACATAGCAAAGATTGTAGATTGGCCGAAACCACGGAATGCAAAGCAGGTGAAACAGTTTGTAGCGACTGGTTCATACTACCGCAGATTTGTTAAAAACTATGCTGCGATAGCCCGACCCCTGATTGAATTGACCAGGAAAGGCAAAGACTTCATCTGGGGCGAGCAATGCGAACGAGCATTTGACAACATAAAACTGGCCCTGATTAGTCCAGATGTCATGGGATATCCTTTGAATGAGGGGGGTGTGTTCTATCTAGATGTTGATGCTTCAGGCATAGGCATTGGTGCAGTCCTGTCTCAAATACAAGAGAACAGGGAAAGGGTGATTGCCTATGTCATTAGAGCGTTCAACAAGGCCGAGCGTAACTACTGCATTACTGAGATGGAGCTGCTAGCGGTGGTTTTTTTATACAGTATTTCAGGCAATACTTACTGGGTCGGCATTTCATAGTCCGCACTGATCACCAGGCACTCGTTTGGCTGTTTAGTCTCAAGTTGCCAAACGGTAAAATTTCCAGATGGCTGGAGATTTTATCCCCATATGATTTTGCAGTTGAATACCGCCCTGGTAAGAAACAGCCACATTGCGACGCCTTGTCACGGTGTGAAACACCGAGAGACTGCACATGTAGTGCAGTAGATACGAGCGAGCCATTGAAATGCGGGCCTTGCAGTAAATGTAGAAAACGAGCTGAGGCTATGCTGTATCAAGGAAACCATATTGGGGGTAGCAATGAGCAACCCACAGTAGTACAGGTGCGAGCTATAGATAGCATACCTAAGGCTGGCACATCCAAGGAGAGGGATGAACCCCGTTTCCCGCCGCAGAGCTGGTTGGATACCAACGCAGTGAGGACACTAGCCGAACGACAGGCTAATGACCTTGACATTGGGCCCATACTAGAAGCTAAGGTAGCCGGGACGAAGCCAACTGCAGACAGCATGGTTGCTGCTAGCCCCGCTACCAGACACTACTGGGTAATCTGGGACAGTCTAGATGTATACGAGGGCGTCCTGTACAAGTACTTGAAGAAACTCAACGATACTGGCGAGTTCTACCAGTTATTGGTCCCCAGGGACATGAAACCGGATGTAATGCGACAGATGCATGACAGCGTCCTATCCGGGCATCTGGGCATCAAGAAGACGAAGGAAAAGGTGCTGCAGCGATATTATTGGTACAACTCCAATCAGGACGTAACTCTCTACGTCCGAGGCTGCGATGTATGTGCGGCAGACCGATTGCCACAGAAGAAAGCCAGGGCGCCGATGGGCCACCTGAACAGTGGTGCACCTTGGGATACCCTGTCTATTGACTATATGGGACCTCTCCCAGAAACTGCGAATGGTAATAAGTATATAATGGTCATGACCGACCATTTCACAAAGTATGTGGAGGTGGTGGCAGTGCCCAGTCAAAGAGCTGAGAACTGTGCCCTTAGAATTATCAATGACTTTGTTGCCCGCTGGGGTACACCTCAGACCATCCATACTGACCAAGGGCGGACATTTGAGAGTGGTCTCTTCAAAGAACTTTGCCAGCTATTAGAGGTAAAGAAAACCTGATCTAGCCCGCGAAATCCAAAGGGAAATGGCCAGACAGAGAGGTTTAATAGGACGCTCATCAAGATGGTCAAAGCCTATCTAGTAGGTGATCAAGATGAGTGGGACCAGTATCTCGGCTGCATTGCGGGGGCCTACAGGGCGACACCCAACGAGTCCACCAAACTGTCACCAAACCTGATGAGCCTCGGGAGGGATATCCGATTGCCCGCTGATTTGGTATATAGACACCGAACCACGAGTAATGATGAGCCATCCTGCGAGCAACATGTCACACTCCTGCGAGAACGGATGCAGCATGCACATGATGTCGCCAGGCGTTATCTGAAGGCAAATGCCAAGAGAAGCAAGGCAAGATACGATGTTAATTCATCCTACCACAACTACAAGGTTGGAGATGCGGTTTGGATGCTGCATGAAGCCAGAAAGGTGGGAGTCGCACCAAAACTGGAGAAGAAATATGATGGCCCATACCTCGTGACTGAGTGCCGATCCGCCGTAAACTTCCGGGTACAGTTTGACGCCAAGGGGACGGATAAACTTGTACACCATGACAAACTGAAGATGTATGAGGGATCTAACTTGCCCAGATGGATGGCCCGTGCCCGAAAGAAGCTGAACAACTAGTTACATTTTTGCTATATTATTCTGGCTCGCCTTGTAGTTGTAGGAATTTTATGTGGAATTTGGTGAAATTTATGTGTATTTAATGATTAATATGTTACTATTGTAAATGATGGTTAACATGTGTTGCTATTAACTTTGTTAATGTGGAAGTATTCGGCTACATCGTCGCGGGTAACAACGTCGAGTCGTCGCGTACCGCCGCAGTTACTTTCATCGTGTCAGTGATAAATATGTATATATTCATACGGTCGTGAAAACAGGATATCAGAAGCGCGTGATGGCATAATTAGCCATTTACACATGTACTTTTACATTAACAATTAGGTAGAGAGTAATTTATGTGACTAATGGTGCTGTGATTATTGTATTTTCAAACATGTTAAGGCTAGCTTCTAGAAAAGTGTTGTATTGCCTGATATTGGATATGGTGTGGTGCATAGGACCATGTTAACATTTGACAGCTCTAGAGTGTGTATACTGTCGCATAACACGTCCGGAAGAATGATTCTCACCACTGGACAGTACAACAGTGCACGTACATATAAACATTAATGCTACAATATCAAGTGTGGTCAGCAATAATGACAGTAATGGGACAGGCATATAACTGTGGTGAAGTTAATGGCGTAATGAACATTGTGGTTCTCTGTTTACAGACAGGATGGCCGGCGTCAGCCCCTTCACCTTCAGCCCAGGCAGACCGGCACACGCAGTACCAGTGCACCAGATGCAGCAAGGTGAGCCGGAGGGGTCGACTTGTTGCCCATGTCCTGAAGCATCACGTCCCCTTCGACAGGGTGCCGTTCAGTTGCAGTCTCTGCAATTTCCGCTACCTGGAAGCTTCTGACCTGGCCAAGCACACGCGGTGCTACAAGCGTCACCTGGAGGAGGCCAGAAGCAGGAGCGCAGCGGATGTGGCAGCCATGCTGCACAAGTCCACCAACCCCGTCGTGGTGGGGGACGACTACGTCAGACCGCTGGTGCGATGCTCCGAGGACATCATAGAGGACCTCGAGGACGACTCAATTTTCGACCAGCAGGACGAAGAGGCAGTGCTGCCTGCATGGTTAGTTGCCGAAACGTCGCGAAGCAGCCTCGCTCCTTTCAGACGGGAGCAGCCTGCAAGTGCCACAGGTATGCCAGTGATGGGGGTACCACCGCCTAGCCAGACAGTGAAGATGGGCCTGTACAAGGTGTCACGGAAGCCGGACCAGAGGACCACCCCTCAGCTGACATGCACTGAGGGTCCGTCAGCTCCTAAGTTCATGAGGTGCGCGCCAGATGTCGGGAGCCAGTTCGATGAACTGACGGAACTGATGTTCCCGGCGACGCAGCCAGCGACGCAGCCAGCGGCACAGCCAGCGGCGCAGCCAGCGGCCCAACCAACCGGAATGTCGACGCCCCGCGGTCCAACGAAGAAGAAGCAGGACACCACGCCGCTACAAGATGAGTACATCTTACCCGGTCTTCTGCGGGCTGCAGAGGCCACCGACCCTCTGGCAGTAGAGACAGGCTGTGCAGCAGAGACGCCTGCACCAGCGGACGCCACCTCCTTGATTGTCTCCGCAATCAAGGACGCAGCCGCTGCGATCGTAACTGCAATTGAGTCCAGCGCGAGGGCCACGAGGGAACAGGTAAAGGCCACCGACCGGATGACATATGAGATGGCCCGCATGGAACGACGGTTGGCTGGCATTGAGAGGTCCCGGCCAGTTCCTCCACCAGCCAAGGGTTCCGGACGGTCACACTCCCCAGCCGTCCGCAGTACCGTGACCAAGATGAAGTGAAAGAAAGTGACTGTGACGCATATAATTGTATTGTCTATTATAGACTGAATAGTATTTGGCAACAGGAGTTTTGCCAAAAATATTACCTCACCCACTTTAATTCATTGCATAACACTATTATCTATTCAGATTGAATATGATGGCAATATTTTGTAGCCCTGTGCCCTGGCATATCTGACTTACCTCCCATGATCATATACCTTAGGATTCGAGGAACTTTTAACACTATTGACTGTTGTTAATTATCATCCATTTTATGTTGATATGACTAGCAGTGAGGTGTAAGCATGTGTGTGTGCCTGGAATTCATACTCAGACCCAGCACACAACTGAAAACATCACGGTCTTGTCTGAATTCATTGTCACTATCGCATGCCTCCATTTCGCGCACCTGTTATATCCATGCTCGATTTTCAGTCGTTTGAAAGTCCATCATTTTAGCTTTATATGTAAAATCACGCTTGCTATCAGATGGTTCACTTTTAACCACATCATTTCGTCAAATGGCTCACGTCTAACTATCCCAGAGAGCAAATTAATAGTGAAAACGTGACTGCATTCTCAGAGACAGAAATAGTCCATTCCTCGTCAGCCATCTTGTTCTTTGAATTCTGGGATTGTTAATTTGACGAAACGAAGTGATTTGTGAAATGCAGCGATGAAGCGAAACTTCTATAATGCATTTCTGGTATATAAATCATAACTTTATTGAACTTTCTTAAAAGGTTTACTTGCTCATTATCTGTCTTTATCGACGGGAATGCACATTGTGGCGTTTCATAACTGGCAAATTGTGTATTTTGTCATAGTTTTAGACCGCGTGAGATGTTGTGGCCACTTTTGGAGTCACTCACGAGACGTGACGTTATAGTTGTAGTGATGACGCAAAAAGTGGCCACTGTGACCCACAATTGTTGTCAACTGTGGACAGAAACTGGTCACTGTGACCCGGAATGGGCCACTGTGACCCGAAACTGTCCACTGTGACCAGGAATTGGTGGTCACTGGCCACTGTGACCAGAAACGGGTCACTGGCCACCTCACGGGTATAAAAGGACCCAATATTTTCTTTGGAAGCATTCTGATTTTAGACTTTTACAGACGTAACCTCCACGCAAATTTCGTGAGAAATGTACTCTTCAACAAATTACCTTGTAAGATCTTCCAAAAGTTATTGTAACAATCTCATAGGCCAACACAACTTCTGTCAGAATCATTTTGGACATTATTTACTTACACAGCGGATATTCGCGGATATTATAATGCTAGCGAAGTCTAGTTTACATGTACTTAGTATAAACCTCACTGGTATAACCCGGTGTTATTCTATATCGTAAATTATCGATACGTGTATGAGCCACGAACAACGGTAGTAGTCTGTTAAACTTTTCGTTTAAATCGGAAGACTATTGGAAGTTATAATTGTCGACATTACCTTATCGTGACGTATTATGTGACTTCGTTCGGTAACTACAAATTAAGTGTTCACATGCCTATTTAGTGATGTTATGTTAACACCACGCATTGTCATCGTCTGACAATTTCGCCCTCATTTGAGCGGAGCAACTAATTATATTGCTTTAATACAGCATTTTAAGCTCGCATTTTAACCATCTTAACATGTCTATATAACAAGTTGACAGTACTGTAATGCAGTTTATGATGTGCTGTGACCACTCATGTGAACCATTATTATTGTACATTTGTCGTACACCATCGATTAACTGCTAGTTAAATTGTTAAATTGAACTGGCTACTTCTACATTCCCTGAAGTCTACATAGTGGTGTCTCATCCTGTGTTCATCCCGTAGAGAACCACAGTGGCGATAATCTGAGTTATTCAACGCACAGGTTGCAGGCTAGAGTCTGATTGCTAGACATAATATGCACGCTACCAACACATAGTGTAGCAAACAGACACACAGAGCCCACAACGCGTGCCTTGCTGGCAGATCCGCAAGAACAAACCCCTCCAGAAGGTCCATAGTCTAGTAGCCAAGGTGGGCATTCTAGAGAAGCTGGTGCTAAGGGTCGTAGGCTCAACACAACGAGATAGCGGGTCAAAATAGTATTTAGTACACGCCCCACGGCCGGCGCGTAACAATATTTATTTAATGGCTTTACTGATTTCAAATGAAACGAGACTATCTGGCCTTCTTATCAAATCGGGGGAAATAAATTTAATAAATATTAAATAAACTCTATTCTGTTATTGCATATTAAAGCAGGATGTCATACATTGAAACTGTACATATCACCTAAACATGTTTTCCGTAGCCATCTAGTTTTACATTAGAATAATTTTGTCACAAAATTACAGCCTTTTCAACAGCCATTGTTTCTCAGAGCTCCAGATAAGCTGCGTATTTGCTTAAATACCCAATTAAAATTCCCAAAAACCCAATTGAAATCAGAAGTAGCGAGTATCAAAAAGCAATAAAATTTTGTGGTACAGTAGAAACTCCGAATACCGGACAGCCTCCGGACCGGACAAGACGTCCGGTTTAGAGAGGTTTCCGGTTTTTCGAGGTTTTTCACTATTCTTACTCCAGACTTGATATACATGTACATGTACTGTAGTATTCTATTATCTATCATGGTGCTATATTATCTATGTGCCGCTAATACGGTGTGTAAATTGGTTTGTCACTAAACGTGTACTCCAATTTATATAGCGAAGACTAATCGGCAATTTTTAATGATTATTTGACCTCATAATTACCTTACAGATACATGCCGTCGTCAATTACAGCCGCATCAGTCGATTTAAGTCTTCAATGGAAAATAGCGGCATGTTTTTCGCTATTTAATTCAAGACCAAACACGGCCCGATTTGTAAATGTAAATATCGAGTATCCATCTTTGTTTTAACGAAAGTCGGGAGAAACAATTGTTTTCATTGGTCGGTTTTCCAATATCACGCGTCGATCACATGCTCGGAAATATTTTTAGGTTGTAAGACACAAAATTGCAATGAGTGCGCACTACGCAACCAGTACAAAACTAGTACAAAATATTGTTGGTCATTAAATGACAACAAACGGCGTAACATCCTTTTACAAATAAACAGCCCCAACCATGTGACTTGACTTGTGAACCGTGTCAAATGCGTAACGTCTCTCGTATCACACCTGTCTGACAGCAAATCCAACACGACCATTGTGTGAAATTTATCCCCTGTCGCGGGTGCTTGGTGATTTTAGCAATTCTGATCCGTCCGGTATTCAGAGGTAAAATTATGCTGAAAAGTCTTCTTTTTTTTTTGGAAAATCGTCCGGTTTCCGGAATTCAGAGGATCCGGTATTCAGAGGTTTTTAGTACATTGAATAAAGAAGGAATTAAATCGAGACTATGAAAATTGTCCGGTTTCGGGAGGATTCCGGTATTTAGAGTGTCCGGTATTCAGAGTTTCTACTGTACCTTTATCATGCTGCAGAAAACAATAAACAGACCACAAATATAGCATATTTTTTCTTATTTTCCATGAAAACACATCTTGGTATTTCATTAGAATTGTCTCCAAGGAGACAATTCTAATTAAATGCCAAGACATGTTTTCATTTCGGAGCAAACTATTCAATGATTGCGGTCTGTTGATGTGTAAACAGTAGTGTGATGTTATTTTACCCAATTAAGATTTTGCAATAACCAATTGCTTCAGAAATGAGGGAGTGACAATACTCAATTACTAATTCCTTAGCCATTTTTCCACGCGTTTGCATACACTATTGTATAGGGTATAGAGTTTGTGTATTTTGTGACTGGTGGCACTCTTGTTAATTTACTGTGTTTTAGACTGGGAAAGCCCATTTTATGCAATAATATTTACACTGTCCATTGATAACACAAACGTACATTCAACGTATTATATGTTTATATCCCAGTACATTACATTAGCCCCACGTGACGTCGCGCGACGTTGTTTCGTTAAAATGTGTTTGATGTCATTAAAATACATGCCGTTCATCGTCGTTGTCAATAACGTCACGCTATTGACCGGTAACTTCACTTTTCCATGAATTGCGACAAAATGACGTAAAACAAAATGATTTTATAAAAAAATTATCGCTATATTTGGCTATTTACATTTTTCAAACTGTCAGAAAATACAATGTAAATATAAGTAATCATGGTAAAAACCATGGTATGTTGCTTTTACTGTAGTAAGAAAAGCCTTTGGTCTCTTTTAAAGTTTGCGAGGAGCCCTTCGGACTCCACACACTTTAAACAAACCAAATGTTTTTCATACTACAGTAAACGCAACAGCACATGGTTTTATTCCTTAAATGGTGTTTCATGACTTGTACAAAATTGATATGTTTGTCTTGACAGACACACAGGACATAGTGGAGAGTCAGGGCAACATAGACCTGGATGACAGCTTTGACAGGTACGTGATACTACACTGCATACATTGCAGTATGGACTAGTCGGTGAGATACTAGTAGTAGAATTTTGACAGGGTTGGTGGGTGACTGGTTGGAAGCATGCGAAGGGTAAATTTAAAAATGGGATTCATCCTTACCGACCTGATACCCTGGTTTAGCCCTCAGGTACATTTTTATACAAAGTATGTCGAGGGGTATATAGTTTTCGTAATTCCGTCCGTTTGTCTGTTCATGTTGAAGTTTTTGGACACCCATTATCTCTGTAATGTTAAGTCAGATTGACCTCAAACTGCATATACTTCCTTATCATCATCCATATTTTCATTCCATACCACACTCATGCGGCCTTCATATCCAAGGTCAAGGTCAAATTACTTGGAAAGATCTGCATTAAAGTTTTTGGGTACCCATTATCTCTGCAATGGTAAATCGGATTGACCTCAAACTTCATATACTTCCTTATCATCATCCATATTTTCATTCCATACCACACCCATGCGGCCTTCATGTCCAAGGTCACAGTCAAATGACTTAGAAATATTTGCGTTAAAATTATCTGGTACCCATTATCTCTGTAACGGTAAGTTGGATTGACCTCAAACTTCGTATACTACCTTATCATCATCCATATTTTCATTCCATACCACACTCATGTGGCCTTCATGTCCAATGTCAAGGTCTAATTACTTAGAAATTTGCGTTAGCCCCTGCTCACTTTCTCTAGCATTTTGGCCTGTCTGGTTACTTCAGAGTTGAATCCGGCTATACTTATTATAGACGTAGTGATATTAGTACTAACGCTATTACTTTAGGGAGTGGGGCTAAGTGATTCTGGTGTCGGGAGGGCTTTGGTAACATTTCTGGTGTTGCTAGCAAGATATTTGTGTATAGATATGCTAGCTTGCCCAGAGCTACACTTTTAACAAAACAAAAAATGCTAACAAGTCCAGTTTATTCTTGTGGCTACCTTCACACATGCCCTATTGCAATGGAATATGTTTCCAAAAGACTTGAACCTTGGTAATACATCACTTTACATTGATCTATTCATCTTCAACCTGTCATTTGCTTGTGTATATGACCGCTTTCACTGCCAGATTGCCCAAGAAGACGGCGCCAGAGTTTGCCCATGTGACCGTGGAGAGGAAGAGAGATGAACGACAGAAACTGATAGGTCACAGTTGTAAGGAGTGCTACGATGTAAGTTAAAATTAAAATAATACACAATCACGCATGCACAGAAAGACACACGCACGCATGCACAGACAGACACACGCACCAACAATATATAATTTTCGTAATTTTGTCCATTTGTCCGTCCATCCATCCGCGTTAAAGTTTTTGGGTACCCATTATCTCTGTAACTTCATATGCTTCCGTATCATCATACATATTTTCATTCCATAACGCACTCATGCGGCCTTTATTACAAAGGTTGAGGTCAAATTATTTAGAAATTTGCGTCCGTAAAATTTGCGTTAAAAGTTTTCGGGTACCCATTATCTCTGCAACGGCAAGTCATATTGACTTCAGACTTCATCTTCATATACTTCTACATACGTCCAAATTTCGCATATGTAAGTTAGTTGATGTTCACTAAAGTTCATTAGTAGCTTCCTCACATTGATAGCTAACCACACTGGGTGATTCTAGTAACCATGACCTGGTGTCGCCTTGTTTTAAAAAAATGCTGAAATACCTAGTTTTATATATTCAATAAGAAAAATTAAATAAACACTAATGCTGGTTTTCTTTTTCAATACTTAGAATACACTATAGTCTGTTTCACAAAAGCTGCCCAAATTTTACGCCCATATAAACAATTTGAAAACAGTATTGTTTTCCATAATATTAAATTAAAAGACAATTTAAGAATGAGCCTTCTTTTTATTTCGTGAAATTTGGTCAAATATTGGTTTTATTACGAAAAATTTATTTCTCTATGGGAATTTAACATGGCGGGGAAAAGGTAGAGGAGTTGTGGGAGGAGTCAAAAAACGAAAAAATTTGGAAATTGACTCCGAAACCTAGCTAGATAACTTGGAAATGATCTAACTAAGAAAACAAGTTAAATTTTAAAAATCAGTCCAGTATTTCTAAAATTCTAAAAAATTTCCCCATGTTAAATCCCCATAGACATCTTCACTCCGTGAAGATGTCTATGGGGATTTAACATGGGGAAATTTTGTTTTCGCAATAAAATAAATATTTGACCAAATTTCACGAAATAAAAAGAAGGCTCATTCTTAAATTTTCCTTTAATTTAATACTATCGAAAATAATATTGTTTTTGAATTGTCTATATAGCCGTAAAATTTGGGCAGCTTTCGTGAAACAGACTATAGTTTTCATTGGCCTTATTAGGCCTTATCTTCACATATGAGACAAGTCATGTGATTTTGTAATTTCATAAAATACGTTTACAAAATGGCGTCAAAGTTGACACAATTTTCAGAGTACATGCCGATTTATATTCCGCATGTACTGCGAACATTTTGTCTCCTTTTTACTTTATTTAATGAAATTACGCAGATGTCCGAAGGTACAAAATCGCATGGCGTGTCTGATATCACATATGACTGACATGACACCAGATCAGTAGCCGATTTCAATAAAATTGCTATTAAGCATACTTATCTTGCTATAAAGTACACTTTGATGGAGAAATTTTCAATTGAAGGAGAAATTTATTCATTTTTAGCCAGGTTTTTTTTTTTAAAAATCCAGGCTATTGGATTGGCGAAAGCCGGGTGGGCGGTGGGCGGCGTCCACAATCAATGTTATGTTTTCGTGTTCGAGTCCATTTCTTTGTTACTGTACCACCTAGGACCACCAAACTTTCACAGCTTCATAATCAAGGGGTGCCCACCACATATCACTATCCAACTTGTTACCTTTTTTTTTAACTTGACCCATTTTTTCCGCGCAGTCGACTTAGCCATTTTCAATGTTAAGTTTTCGCGTTTACAATGTTAAGTTTTCGTGTTTAAGTCCATTTCTTTGGTACTGTACCACCTAGGACCACCAAACTGTCACAGTTTCATAACCAAGGGGTGCCTACCACATACAACTATCCAACAAGTGACCATTTTTTTTACCTTCACCTATTATTTCTACGTAATTTTCAACGTTAACTTTTTAACGTACGTCTGGTTAAAGTTTTTTGGTTAAAAGTTTTTCGTTATACTATATCTCTGCAACTGCTTCGCCCATTACCTTGAAACTTCACATGGGTGTTTATCATCATCCATATTTTCATTCTACCCCCCAACCGTGCGGCCCCTATGCCAAATTACTTTGATTTTTTTTGTTAAAGTGTTTTCGTGTACTATATCTGCAACTGCTTCACCCATTACCTTGATACTTCACTTGGGTGTTTATCATCATTGTCATCGCGATATCGTCGTCATTTTGGCATATGTCTGCACGACATGCAGGCCACGGCCATCTAGTCTACAAAAAGTGGGTATAATCATGTTATCGAAGTGTCTATGCTTGGAAAAAACCTGGCCTTCGTGGCTTTGCCTCGTTTCTTGTTATTATACTGAATTTATTACATGATCAGTGACATTTTGGCTGTGATAATGTAATAAATTCAGTATAATAATTCTGCATACATTTAATCATCAAATATATGCAGTCGTTAGTTCTATATGAAATAATGCATTTCATGAAAAATAAATGATTACTCCCTCAAAGTAAACTTTGCTAGAAATGTTACCAAAGTTATTAGCGAACAGAGTAGCCCCAGATCAGACTACACGGATGCGTAGCCTGATCTTGGGCTACACTGGTCGCACAACAATAATGCATTTCGGGAAAAATAAATTATTACTCCCTCAAAGTACTCTTTGCTAGATAAGTATACTTTGCAATTTTGGTGAAATCGTCTACAGGATATTGTGGTTTGATAGCCTGAAGCAGAGCTGCAGTTAAGATTTGACCAAATATTCAAAATATTTTTCTTGGTTCTTCACCAAAAATGGTAAGTTGGGAGTTCTTTAGAATCGTCTCTTGCCTTAACTGGAGCTCTGGCCTGAAGTATCTATTGTATATTCCTTCAGTACTGGGATGGATTGTGGCCAGAGATTGTGGGTCAAATCTCGCCTTAGGCATCAAAAATACTTTCATAGTATTTCCAGCCCACTGGTCTTTTGGATGAGACTCGAAACTGAGGTCCCGTCCCTAAATAACGTTAGCTATTGCTGGGATGTTAAACCGATTCACTGTCGCTTTTCCTTCAGTACTACAAATCCAAAGGCCTCCCTGAGGAGGACATGCAACGACAGATCCAGAAATGTTCGCGTCACCGAGCGAAGCATCTGCCCCCCGACACCCCACCCCACTTCTGGTCCATAGGCTTCATAGACACGCAGGAGTGTATAGATAGAGGTGGGTGATTTTGAAATCACTAGACACAAATATTCACCAATATGAGATGGCATGGCGTGCGCAAGCTTGATTTCTATAGCTCAAAGTTCAAGGTCACACTATGAGGTCGAAAGTAATACATGAAAACTTGCTTGTCCAATCTGCAATTTTGTAACTGATGGAGGGATTTCGAAATAACTTGGCACAAATGTTTTATGTACCCTGAAAATAGATAAAAATAATTTTAGTCACCACCCTGTTTGTCTGTTTGTCCGTGTTAAATAATCATTATTTTTCGCTATTTTGCCGATCATTCATAGAAAGTTATGCCCCTTCTTTGAAAATTTCACTGTGTACGTGTCCGGCAAACTTCCTTAACATGCTGGCGACGGTGAAAAATCTCATTGGCAACAACAATTTTGGACGTTGTCCAAAAACGCAGATCTCTTGATTCGTTAGTCAGATCATTACAACTTCATCAATAGCTTCCTCACATTGATAGCTATCCATCAAGTGTCATTCACATGACCTTAACCGTTATGACAATAATGTTGAATACCTCCTGATCCGTTAGTTAGATCCTTACCAAACTTCATCAATAGCTTCCTCACACTGATGGCTATCAATCCAGTATCATTTGGGTGACCTTGACCGTTACCTTGGTGACATTGACTTTTGTTTCAATAATTTTGGATGTACGTCCAAATGATGAATATTTCCTGTTCAGAACCAAATTTCACCAACAGCTTCCTCACTTTGATGGCTATCCACGCAGTGTCATTTTTGAGATCTTGACCTTGATGACCGTGACCTTAGTATCAATAATTTTGGACTTCCTCATATGGTGACCTTGACCACGGTGACCAGTGGGTGAGACACTCGGCGATTGCTTTGTTATTATCCCCTCGCCGATAGGCAAGAGGGGATATAGCGTTAGTCCATGTACGTACGTGCATACGTTAGTAACACCTTTCATTTTTCAATAACACATGAACCGCTTCACCAATTTACTGTTAGCGACGCGCGGCGGTAACAGTCTATTTTGATAATGTGCGGGGACAACGACTTTCACATCACAGCTTGCGGTGCGCATGCGCAGTATACTACGCGTGCCAGTAGGCTTCCCAATATGTAAACAAGAATATCAACATGTCGAAACGTCCAGGACGGAAATTGTATGAAACGGCGTCGGCCAAAACAAAAAGGCGAAATGTCTGAGGGACAGGCAGTACAGAGAGAGAGTGGTTAATATTGGCGACCAGATCACCAAATGGAATGAGTTACGTGGAGATTTAGATTTGGACTCGAACAGAGATTTTTATTCTCAACTTCCGATACTTCACTGCGCATGTCAAAGATGTGATATGATTGACCGTGTCACGTGACGCGTATTGGTAAAAATAACACGAGGTCGGAAAATACCCTTTCTGGTCGCGGCATATAAAATGCGATTTAACACCAATTAAAACGCGCCGTAATTAAACATAACTCGTTAGTGGGTAGACAAATGGCTCGTATAAGGCATGACAGAAAATGAAAAGTAGTAGTACAGTGTAACCTGCTGCGTGGGCACGTACCTTTAAGGTTGTCAGCGAGGGGATTAACGAGGGGCTTCGTTTAACGATGCCAGTTCTTGTTTCATTTGTGCTTGTAATTCTTTTGAAACTTCATTAGGAAACTACTTGATTAAGCTAAGCCTTCTAATTATTATATAATTGTGTACAATTAACACTAGACCCACCTTGTTATGCCACTGTAACACTAGTTGGGGCATATAGTGTCTGTCTGTCTGTCAATAGACAACTTTTGTTTCCGTGTGGTAACTCGACTACTGCCTATCCAATCTTCGTGATACTTCACATGTATATCACATGTATATGTACATTCATATCTAGTTGTGAACGGTAACTCTTGCAATCTACTCCCGTACCGTCCGCACCGTCCGTAGCCAGAACTACGGACGGTACGGGAGTAAATTGCAAGAGTTACCGTTCGCAACTAATTCAAATCGACCATGGGAAGAATGCTATTGAATGCGAGGTGCATCTCTTATAGGTCACGGGTCCTAAAATAAAATTATTGAATGCTGCGCATTTCTTTTACGTTTCTGTGCTATAACACGACTACTGTCTCTGCGATCTTCAGGATATTTCAAGTTTTATGTTCATATCAATCGTGCAAAGAACCCTATTTTCCTGATTATGTGTGGGATTTGTCCCATCAAAGTCACTAGAACTTGATTGCTGTTTTGTTCTTGATTGCTCACTAGCAGTGAAATTTTGTTTTACAAACAATTTTCTAGATGTTATAGATATTGCTGTTGTTGTAGGTTATATGCAGCTGGAGGACCCCGACGAGAAGGATGCAGCTCCGTCCTACAGGCGTAGGCGGCCGCTCGAAAAGCGATTCAAATCAAAAAACGAGACCGCAACTTGTGATGCTGATATTGATGATTAGAATCATTTGCTATTGCCTATAAATTGTATATATACAGTTTACACTCGTTACCTCAAACCTCTACGTTTGCAGACAAATATGAACGTATCTATTTCAGTTTACTGAAAACTGGTGTAGCAGTGATAATCGTGACTAATTTATTGTGTTGTTCCATAAAACCCCAATCAATCAATCAATCAAATGTGAGCCCATACCCAAGGGCAAACCATTTTTAAATATGCAATATCGGGTAAGTTTTTAGTTTGTTATGCCCCCTTCCGGCCTTGGTGATTTGTTGAAATGTTTGTAAGTTTCTCAATCATCAAGGTGCATGATCACGTGGTTACAACAACAACAACAATGGCTGAACGTGTTGTTAGCTCGCCCACTCCAAAGTAAATATTATTTGATATTTTCCCAAATAGGCAACGGATTTTGATGAAAATGCAGCTTAACACGGCATGTTTGAAGCGCCATATTTCATCAAAATCCGTTACATAATAAGGACAAAATAAAAGAATACATACTTTGAATCGGAGGGCTTCTGGAAGTTTCAGTACGTGATCATACACCTTGATTATGCCATAACTTCAATATCACTTGAAAGATGTCTTTAATATTTGGACACCTGATACATCTGAACATATGCAACATGTTCATTAGCATGCCACCAATAGCATGACTTTGCCTTTTTTACGTTCACAAAGTCGCTGAAATATTCAGCCATTTTTTGTCTCACACACGATAGTGGAAAGTGGGACATAGCGGTCTGTGTTGTCAACAATTTGGGACATAAAGTTTGGACGTAGCCAAATTTCCCATATCTCATCATCCGTTAGTCGGATCATTACCAAACTTCATCAATAGCTTCCTCACATTGATAGCTATCCATCTAGTGTCATTGGTGTGCCCTTGATGACTTTAATATTTTCGGGACGTAAATTTTGGACGTAGCCGAATTTCTCGTATCTCTTGGATCCGTTTGTCGGATCATACCAAATTTCATCAACAGGTTTCTCACATTGATGGCTATTCGCCCACTGTCATTCGGGTGACCTTGACTTTCACCTTGGTGACCTTAACCTTTGTGTCAATAATTTTGTACATACGTCCAAATGTTGAATACCTCCTGATCCGTTAGTCTGATCCTTTACCAAACTTTATCAATAGCTTCCTCACATTGATGGCTATCCACTCGGTGTCTCGAGTGACCGTGACCATGATGACCTTGACCTTCATGTCAATAATTTTGGACATACATCCAAACGTTCAATATCTCTTAATCCATTAGTCGGATCATCTCCAAATTTCATCAATAGGTTCTTCACATTGATGGATATCTACCAGTGTAATACAGCTGATGTTCACCTTTTGACCTTCACCTTGGTGTCAACAAGTTTGGACATTCGTCCACATGTTGAATATTTTCTGATCCGTTAGTCATATCATTACCAAGTTTCATAAATAGCTTCCTCACATCCATCCAATGTCATTCCAGTGACATTGACCGTCATCTTGGTGACCTTGACTTTTGTGTCAATAATTTTTGATGTACGTCCAAATGTTGAATATCTCTTGATCCATTAGTCGGATCATTACCAAACTTCACTAATAGCTTCTTTCCTTACGTTTATGGCTATCCACTCATTTGTGTGACCTTGACCCTGGTGACCGTGACCTTGTATAAATAAATTTGGACTTCCTCATATTGTGACCTTGACCTTCGTGGCGATCTCCTCGTTTAGAGGGTGACGTGGTTGCTTTGTTACAGTCATTGCTGTCAAGTATGCCAAGGGGGCATAGCTATGTTTTGCAAACATAATGTCAAGTTTATTTTTGCTTTTTAGTCTAGGTGGATGTGGGGGAATATGGGATCCTCTATTCATTTGCTGTTATGCTCTTGTAGACATTAAATGGCTGCTGTATTTATTAATTTTGGCTGTAACTGGAGAAATGAGGATTATGGGTTATGCGACCAATGTAGCCCCAGATTACCCTGCACATCCGCAGTCTGATCAGGATCTGCACTGTTCGCCATACCATCAATCACGCACCTGCTATATGCTTCTACCAAGCAATATTATAGGAATCAATGGCCTTTTTGTGGAATTTATAGTGGTATCAACATGGAAAAGTCGCGGGAATACTGGACGAAGGCCAGAAGGCCTTCATCCAGTATTCCCGCGACTTTTCCAAGTTTATATCCCTGATAAATTCCACAAAAAGACCATTCATTCCTTATAATTCAAGCCTTTGAAATAAATTCATCAAGAAAATGTGTTTATTTTCCGTAGAATTATTTTAGCTGCGCCTGACGGTCACGGAAAGTAGTTCGGCGTGGGAGTTTACTGGGATATAAATTTTGGACAGTCAAATGTTAGGGAATTGTGTAAATATTTTTGTGCTGGAATTATAAATTGTTAATGCCCTACATGGCTACAAATACTATAAGCCACATTTTTCCAGTTACAGCCACAGTTGAGACACACCATGTGATTTTGTACCTTCGGACATCTGCGTAATTTCATTAAATACGTTTACAAAATTTACAATACATTTTCATAAATAAAGTCAAAAGTTGATACATGTACTCTGAAAATGTTGTCCACTTTTGATGCCATTTATGGAAAATATTGTAATGTTTGTAAACGTATTTCATGAAATTACCCAGATGTCCGAAGGTACACAATCACATGGCTCGTCTCATTTGAGGCTGTCACTGGAGAAACAGGACTTTTATGACTTGTGTGGCCAGTTTGATAAGATAAGGAGCTGTACAGTTTGAATCGTGGTGGTTGTTTACCAGACTGAAAGCCAAACCATGTAGATGCTGCTCAGAATTGGTAAATATGCAAACTGATCCGGGTCTACACTGGTAGCAAAGGTGGTAAGCCCATTTTCTCCAGTCAGAGCCACAATTTACTCTATATTGTAAATTGAATTCTAAATATTATTTACATGTAATGAAATGAATAAAATTCATGATTACACCCTCTAATGTTAATATTGTACTTGTTTTACCCTTTCAACCCTAAGGAACCGGAATGGACTGTGATATGCTAATGTTTCGACCAATCCAATGGTCACAAACTGATTTTCAGATCCGTCCATTTATGAAAAGGGGGTGTTTTTGTTCTAAGAAATATGAAAATTACTTGCAAAAAGTGCAGATCCTGATGAGACGGCTTGTTACGAGCCGGCTCATCTGGATCTGCACTGTTTGCATAAACGGCTATAGCGGGCTTTCGGGTTCAAAGGGTTAAAGCTCGCCTGAGCCGAAGTCTCGAGTGAGCTATTGTTACTGCTCTGTGTCCGTCGTCCATCCGTTATTCAACAGTGTTCAGTCATTTGCTGAACCGCTGGGCCGATGTTGACCCCAAACTTCACGGGGATGGGATGATATATGCATTACTCCTTTTCAGATTTGCTAAAATGGACGTTGTCGCATATCCAAGATGGCCACCCTAGAAAAGTAGGTCAAAGTTGTAAAAAATCTTTTCACGAACGGCCAAACCGATTTCGACCAAATTTTGCAGGAATGATATAGTCCATGCTCTTTCAGATTTGTTAAAATGACACTGGTGGTCAAGTATGGGTCAAATGATCAAATTATCAAATATGGTCATGTTATATGAAATAAAAGGAATCGAGGAGATGATCACTCTGGAGCATTTTTTTGTCGAAATCGGATGATTACGTCATCCAAGATGGCTGACAAAAGGTCCTCCTTTTATTGCAGAGTTCAAACGTCTTCTCGTGAACTGCTTGGCTGATGCTGGTCAAACTTCTCGGGTTATGGTCCGTTGACCGGATAGGCTCGGCAGAGCCTCGCCCATCCAGTTTCCTAAGCCTCGCCTGATATTTTTTTTCCCATTCACGGCACTAACCTACTATTCTCTATATGTGTACTCTGTTTTTCAATAAACAGCCAAGAAGAAGTCCGATGACTTGCGACATCCGCAGACGTGAGGGGGCAAGAGGCCTGCAGATCCAACTCTATGTGAAGAGTTGGTTCTGCAGCATCTAGATGGCAGACCGGCCTTGCATGGCTTAGATGGAATAGACACCGAAGAGCCAAGTCTATCCGGTATTTGTTACATGTTGATTATGCTCAAAGTGTTCTTTGTAGGAAATAAACAAGTGTATAATTGTGTACTGTTAAATATTCCACCAGTTTAAAAATTATGAGTACCCACTATACAGATATAATCTCTTTTTAGCCAGGTTTTTTGAAAAAAAATCCAGGCTATTGGATTGGCGAAAGCCGGGCGGGCGGGTAAAAAAAAATAAAAAGTGAAATAGTGTCAATTAACAAATTAATGTTAAATACATGTACATGTTTAATACTTTTCCCCATATTACAACTTGGGATGTGGCAGTTCCGGCTTAAATCCTTCAACACTACAACTGAATTATAATGCTTGCAAACAGTGTAGATCGATCATCCAGATGAACCAGCTTTAGCATAGCAGTTACGATCTTATGTTACTAGACCATCGACATGTCATCAGTGGTAGAAGATATGTGCTGTTGCAATTGCCATTGCCATTCCTGGCGAAGACAATATACTATCATTAGTGATATGTGTCATCTATGTCTTTGTATTCAAGGTACTTTGTATTTAGTACAGACGTTCATTGCGAGTTGATGGCTTCATAACACGTATAGTTCGTGTTATTTGCGTTTGTTATCGTTGTTTCATATGCACTGATCATGGTGGTTTGCACATTTTATTGTCACTATGTCTTCCTCATGTAATTGCGGGGCTGTCAATTCAATATACATGTATTTGATTGTCTGTTTAGAACATAAACATATAGTGTCGGATATATGCGCCATTTACAGACACGAATGCTAGTTTAAATGTCACATGACATACTATTAATATAGTTAACGTGCAGCGATAATGTGATATTTTTCATAATACAGTGAAACCTCTCTAAACCCCAGGAGGTCCCCAGGGTGTCAGGATTAGAGCGGTTTCACTGTAAATCATGCATGTGATCATTCTGAGCCACAACTGTTTGCTATGCGATCATAATTCCAGCTCAAAAATATTTACACAATTCCCTAACATTTGATTGCCCCGTAGCAAGTCTCTGTCCAAAATGTATGTCCCAGTAAACTCCCACGCCGAACTACTTTCCGTAACCGTGAGGCGCAGTTAAAATAATACTTAAGAAAACTGAAAATAAACACATTTTCTTGATGAATTTATTTCAAATGCTGGAATTATAAGGAATGAATGGCCTTTTTTTGGAATTTATCGGGGATATAAACTTGGAAAAGTCGCGGGAATACTGGACGAGGCCTTAAAAAATTACAATTTTCGAAAAAAGATAAAAAAAAATCGAAAATTGTAATTTGTTATCGCTTCGTCCAGTATTCCCGCGACTTTTCCAAGTTTATACCCCGATAAAAATAGTGGAGCGCCGTGGCGTAATGGTTAGTGTGTCGGACTACTGATCCAAGGGTCGTGGGTTCGAGCCTGACTAGCGGCGTGCGTTGTGTCCTTGAGCAAGACACTTTATCCACACTGCTCCAGTTCACCCAGCTGTAAATGGGTACCGATAATTCGTAGTTGCTCTGTAAATACGAATTACCGGCTTCTCTCAAAAATCTCTACCTCTGTTCTTTCTCCCATTCTTGGGAGACGGCATGCAAGGTCCTAGAGCCAGTGCCGCCGTTAAATATAAGCAAAAAAAAAAAAACCCCGATAAATTCCACAAAAAAGCCATTCATTCCTATAATGAATATACCTCGTCACCTGAGATAAATTACCAAGGAACTCATCAAAAATAAGATCACAGATGTTTCATTGTGTCCTGTTTAGAGATGTTCCACTGTATACACATTCAATAAATCTTGCAGGAATTCCACACTACGGACTCCGATCGGCTGTGCTGCTGCTCATGGATTTGTGAAGACTGTCAAAATGCTTATAAATGCCGACTCATCCTTAGATCCGCTGGACAAAACGAAAGTAAGTAAAGTGACGAATCCTGTTCTTGGTTCGGTTATTTGTAGGAGTACTATTAAACCAATGCTGATCTGATCATTCATCCACCCATTTGAACATTTATCCAGAAGGCTATGTGACACCGAGTGCACTGGAGTTAGTTATCATAGTAAAATGCACTGTGCACTATTACTGTTCAATGGTATCGTCAGGCTCCATTTAAAAAATACAAATCAATTACTGCAGCTGTAAATGTAGCAAAAATATATTCGTCAGAAACGTGATACAATTCCAGCCCTTTTGAAGCGATACATATATTGGTGTCGATGGATAGTGAATATATATACATGTACCAGCCTGGGCCCGGTTGCTCAAAACATCCGTTAGCTTAACTGACTGTTAAATCCTTAACTGAATGGATAACATCTCTGTTTTAACAGAGATTTTAACCATTCAGTTAAGGATTTAACAGTCCGTTAAGCTAACTGATGTTTTGAGCAACCGGGCCCTGTTGGTAATCATATATTCTCGGAAACACAAGTCAGAAGTTGACATTGTACTAAAAGTTGTATTAATATTAAAGGTATTAAAGGTGATAAAGCACAATATTTGCAGCATTTATGGATATGAAACTCTGGTGATTTGTCACGTCTAATGAGGTCATAGTACATGTAGCTTTAGTAGGCATATACAGACCACACGACTGTTTAATTGACATGGAAAATGCATCTATCTGGCGACTTGAACACAAAATAGAGACGAAAATCTGATACAAACAAAATATATGTAATAAATCCGCCCTCACGCGACGCATTCCGCAAACCCCGTGTCTGAGAACAAAAGTACATTTGTTATGTCCTTAAAGTGTCAGCATGTCACAGGAAGCAACCTCCATTGTTGTTGGGTATTATTTTGATGACTGCATAGACAAGGTGTATGATCACGTGGTACTAACAACAACAACAAGTACTGAAACTTTCAGAATCCATCTGATTCAAAGTACATATTATTTTATAGTGTCCTTATTACGTAACGGATTTTGATGAAATATGGCGCATCAAATGCGTCTTGTTAAGCTTCATTTGGTGGTCTCTATATATTGTCGTTTTTGCGACGAATGGATTTCCGTGTCTACCGAGACGGAAATCGATTCTCCGCAAAAACGAAATAAGTCTGTGCCGAACTCCCTGGACCAACAAATGCAGCTCTTGAAGACACGTTTGCTGCGCCATAATTCATCAACATCCGTTACATATTAAGGAAACTATCGAACAATACTTACTTTGGAGTGGGCGACGTTGTTGTTGTTGTAACCACGTGCTCATGAACCTCGATAGATATGTCCATCTGCAGAACGATTACGGAATCACGGTACTCGGCCTTCCGATCAAATTCACTCCATAATCTTATTACACATATGTACATACATTATTAAGCATACTTAAATCCTCTTGTTCGAAACAGACAAAATGCTATAGTTATTTACTGTAGGAATGAATGGCCTTTTTGTGGAATTTATCGGGGTATAAACTTGGAAAAGTCGCGGGAATACTGGTCGAAGGCCGGAAGGCATTTTCCAGTATTCCTGCGACTTTTCCAAGTTTATATCCCCGATAAATTCCACAAAAAGGCCATTCATTCCTTATAATTCCAGCATTTGAAATAAATTCATCAAGAAAATGTGTTTATTTTCTGTTTTCTTAAGAATTATTTTAACTGCGCCTGACGGTTACGGAAAGTAGATCGGCATGGGAGTTTACTGGGATATAAATTTTGGACAGAGACTTGCTACGGACCAATCAAATGTTAGGGAATTGTGTAAATATTTTTGTGCTGGAATTATAGCATTGTAACAATTTATTTTAACAGTCCAAAAACACTTTCAGGAGACCTATATGTACAATTACGTTCGGAAATACGATACAAATCTACAATGAAATCTTTTCCCCCTAATATTCTGTTTCATCACTTGCAGGTATACCTGAGACCCAGTGCATTTAACGTGTATGTCATATGATAAATGCAGTGATACAACATTGCTTGCAGATGACGCCGTTGCTTGTCGCCGCAGAGAACGGCCATGCCGAGGTTGTAGAATTTCTACTCAAAAGGAAGGCCAATGTGAAAATGTGTGATCCTGATGGAAACAACTCGCTCGACCTGGCTATCCTAAACGATCATCAGTATGTTCTTGTTTCCTGGTATCATATGCGACACTACATCGAAGATTTGTTGAAGGTTCACAAACGAAACAAATGAAAACGAAGGGAAAACGAAGAGAAACGATTGTTTTGTACAACGTTATTCTTAAAACCAAATATCGTTTAGGTATTTCTTAACATGAAAACTGTCTTTCGTTTATATACCCGGCTCTGAAAGATTTAAACGCTTGTCGTTTCATTTATTTGTCAACGCACGTTGTGTCATTTACACATCATTTGCGTCTTTTGTTCGAATAATATGTTTTAGTTAGTTTAAACGTGACACAAAAACATCGTTTCTAAAAAAAAAAACGAAATTGATGTGTAATTGATAGGCACTATTTCGTGTGTGGGTTTGTGAACAATTCCGGACTTTAGTTGTTGGCAACTAATACATTTATTGTTGTACGTGGTTGTATTATGTCATGGTTATGTTAAATCTTACATCATAATGCATACTCTGAAATAAATGTACACTGATTCATATACAGTAGGAATTGTTAGTCAAATGATGAATTGGCAAGACATTCATATTACATACACATCTTAACATACGAGATGCATACTCTCTTATAATGTTATATAGCTCGTACATTATGTGACATGCATTTTCTTTACTTTTAGGGATGTAGCATTGGAGATAATAAAGTCGGCCAGTTGGAAAGATGCATTACGAAACTCTGTTAATGTAAAGGGTCTAATAGATACTCCACTTCGCAAGCTAATTAGGAGAATGCCAGGTAAATGCATACACTCATTCCTTCCGAGATCTGCATATACCAATATGCTAATATATATACATTGTATAATTATACCCCCACAAACAAAGCTTGAGGGGGTATATAGGAGTCAGCTTGTCGGTCTGTCGGTCTGTTGGAAATTCCCTTCCGCTCTATATCTTCTACACCCATGCATGGATTATCAAATGGCTTGGCACAAATGTTTCTCATGATGAGAAGGTGTGTTGCGATCAATAACCACGCACCTACGTCCAAGGTGAAGGTCACAGTTGAAGGTCAAAGGTCAAACCTATTGAAATTTCCTTCCGCTCTATATCTTCTACACCGATGCATGGATTATCAAATGGCTTGTCACAAATGTTTTTCATGATGAGAAGGTGTGTCGCGATAAATAACCACGCACCTACGTCAAGGTCAAGGTCACAGTTGAAGGTCAAAGGTCAAACCTATTGAAATTCCCTTCCGCTCTATATCTTCTACACCGATGCATGGATTATCAAATGCCTTGGCACAAATGTTTCTCAGGATGAGAAGGTGTGTCGCGATCAATAACCACGCACCTACGTCCAAGGTCAAGGTCACAGTTGAAGGTCAAAGGTCAAACCTATTGAAATTCCCTTCCGCTCTATATCCTCTACACCGATGCATGGATTATCACACTATGCCCAGGGTCAAGGTCACAGACTTGATGCGTTTGAAACCTTAACGCTCGGCTAAATGGCTTATAATAAAAAATGCCTCGTTTTCTTTGGCTGCCAGTGGGGGTATTCGTGTGCCGACAGGCCACATTTCTAGTTCTTGTTCAACTACGATAACAGATGTCATTACACAAGTGTAATAATGGTGATGCGCTGGTTCGTTACTAGCCTGCTGACCGTAATGTGTGGACTGTGGTGTTGAAAGGGCTAAATATTTAAATACATTGCATTATTATTTATAAACGCCAATTGAACCATGTACTAGCGAATTATAGCGAATTATATCGCAAACATAATCATTAAATATCGGAGGTCCATTCAACGTGACTGAGTCTATGGAATTGTACTTAACCCTTTGAACCCGAAAGCCCGCTATATCGGTTTATGCAAACAGTGCAGATCCAGATGAGCCGGCTCGTAGCGAGCCGTCTCATCAGGATCTGCACTTTTTGCAAGTAATTTTCATATTTCTTAGAACAAAAACACCCCCTTTTCATAAATGGACGAATCTGAAAATCATGTTGTGACCATTGGATTGGTCGGAACATTAGCATATCACAGTCCATTCCAGTTCCTTAGGGTTGAAAGGGTTAAACCATGGGTGGGTATCATCCTGCACACCTATATTGTGTGGAGGGTGATGCACAACCATAGCGGAAGCAGTCATATTTACTCCCGCGATTTGCAGATGTGGCCAACGAGGTGTTTAACCGCTGTATAGAGGAATCCAAGCCGGATGAGCGCAAGGAGGGTAGCCAGATCATCAGCACGATATACGAGATAACCTTCACATACGAGTTTCTCGACGACCTCTACAACATAAACAAGTGGCAACAAATGGATAAAACAATTCGGAAGAAAGAAAACGGAAGTAAATACGCACCTTACTAGTTTAGCATTATGTTTAAACAAATTCGCATGCTGTGACTGGTTCATTATAATCTGAACCGTGCTTGCTTTATTTCAAGAGCGGTTCTTCTGTGGCGTTTTACTGTCACACCCTGTAGCAATTACCTTTGTGTAAGTATGCAGATGAAATGTGGAGTGGTATGGGCTTACGTAATTTATGTAGGCATTTTAATCAAGTATTAGCAAGTCGACAGTCCGTCTATTGTATTAAAATATATATTGTCATTGAAGGAAAACTAACTAACATATAAGAGATGCATATCTTTTTTTCTGAGTCGTGCTATTTTTTGAACGTCTACTGATGAGATCAGTCAAGAATTTCCGGTATTACATGTACAATGTATATATGAGTATCTCGGGTATAAGTATAAATGCACGCATGCGCGGAGATCAATATTTGAGTTGTTAGTATTCCAAGGTGCATGATCACGTGGTTACAACAACAACAACGTCGCCCACTCGAAAGTAAGTATTATTTGATAGTTTCCTTAATATGCAACGGATTTTGATGAAATATGGCGCAGCAAACGCATCTTCATGAGCTGCATTTGGTGGTCTATGGAGTTTGTCTCAGACTGATGTTGTTTTTGCGAAGAATCGATTCTTCGCAAAAACGACAGAAGTTTGGGCGAAAATACAGAGAACACCAAATGCAGCTTAACAAGACGCGTTTGATGCGCCATATTTCATCAAAATCCGTTACGTAATAAGGACACTATAAAAGAATACGTACTTTGAATCGGTACCTGTTGTTGTTGTTAGTACCACGTGATCATACACCTTGTAGTCAGTGTTGCTACGGGACACAATGGGCTAAATACAGCTGCAAAATGTGGTTCGTGTATCATTCACTTAGACAGTGTCTGTGTATATGGGAACCCGGGGCCCGTTTCACTAAACTTCGTGCGACTAAAATTTTCGGAAGTGCAAACTTATGATCGTCTATAAATTTCACAATAACAATGTTTGCTTGTGAACAATTATCGGATTTACATTTATTGCTCGATATAAATGTAAATCCATCAATTGAAATTTTCAGACGATGCTAAATTTTCACTTACGAACATTTTAGTCGTACGAAGTTTTGTGAAACGGGCTCCTGACACATTGCTCAGATGAGGAGATACAACTGTTAACGTAAATGTAATGTGAATTCAGCAGGCTCTGTGGTTGCACCATATATGTACAATGAACTAACAGGTACATGAAAATACGAACAGATGTACCTCAAGCTGGTGCGATAAAGCATTGACTGTTCTGTCTGAAAACTAAAATAATATAATCGCTATAAATGTGAGTATAATGTGTTAATTAACTGCTATTAATTATGTTACGGGTGTCATACGCTGTTTTCTTCTGTGCAGTATATGTGCAGTAAACACTATTGTATAGTATTATGATACTAGTATGTGTTTTGTCATTATAGAGCCTCTCATCATGATCATGCCTGTGGACACGATTTCACATCGTAAATATAATATAAAGGATATATGGAACGGCGCCACCGGTTTGTAAACAATGTTGTATAAAGTGCACCATCACTCTATGATAGCTCGGTTCGCTATTACTAACCTTAGTTTCAATATTATTTGTATTATAGTTAGTAAATTAATGTATATATAAGTAATTTAGTTTAAATAGTACAGGGTGTCATAAAAGACAGACCGTTCATGTCATGTGTTATTGCGCTGTACCATAAAGTATATATTGATCTTAGTAAGATCCCTGGGGGCCGTTTCACTAAACTTCGTACGACAAAAATGTTCGTAAGTGCAAAATTATGATAGCCTGTAAATTTCACATTAACATTGTTTTCTTGTAAACAATTATTGGATTTACATTTATTGAGCATAGGCTGCATATGCAGCCTATGTTCAATAAATGTAAATCCATCAATTGAAATTTCCAGACGATCCTAAATTTGCACTTACGAACATTTTAGTCTTACGAAGTTTAGTGAAACGGGCCCCTGTTTCTTAGTGTTTTCTTATTGTGTATGATTTGTAATTAGCAACGCTATATTGTGTTCGCATTATGACTGCGGTGCATGTTTTACTTCACAATGTGGTTGATTTATAGAATATTCCGTTGTGCTGTACTTGTGGTTTTGTTGCAGTGTTATTTTATTCGTCGTTTCCGTGTTCTTCTATCTGAAATTGATGCCATTATGTTTACATTGTGATGGATTGAATGTATCTACGAGGCCGCCGTGAAGTACACAAGAATGTCTTGTTAGAGTCCCATGTCTTTTTGCAGAGCATTGAACTTCACTAAGGGGCGTGAGTTGCATCCCCCACATAGGCATGGGTTGTGGTATAGGAGTTAGAAAACCTGACTTCCAATCCAGACGTTATGGGTTATGGGTTTCATAGTATTCCCATCAAACAGTTCTGTCGGATGAGACTTTAAACTGTTGTCCCGTCTCTATATGACATTAGCTGTTGCTGGGACGTTAAACCATTTCACTTTATTTTCCATCGCCCACATAGGCATGAACATTTGTTGCTGTATCTGGGAAAGTGGGGCTTATTGGATGTGTGACCAGCGTAGCACTTGATCAAATAGCAAATTCATGTAGCCTGGGGCCCGTTTCACTAAACTTCTTACGACTAAAATGTTCGTACGTTCAAATTTAAGATCGTCTGTAACTTTCAATTTATGGATTTACATTTATTGCATAGGCTGCATATACAGCCTATGCTCAATAAATGTAAATCCAATAATTGTTTTCAAGAAAACAATATTAATGCGAAATTTACAGACTATATAATTTTGCACTTACGAACATTTTAGTCGTAAGAAGTTTAGTGAAACGGGACCCTGGTAGCTATCTATATTCTTGCTAGAAGCAAGACGGTGTTTCATTGCTGCAATGCCGAATAGGGCACATCCTGATTAGACTATGTGGATGCACATGCTGATCTGGATCTATAATTGTTGCAGAAACAGATAAGCCCATACGTTACTTTAAGTATACGTCCATTCCACTAGTCTTTCGGATGGGACTTGACATTGTTGTTGTGTCTATATATTACGTAGCTGATATGTGAAGCTGTTTCACATTAATTTTCTTCACTTCCCTTTGACATGTCGTTTACTCATTCCGGAAAGCGAATGCAAATCACATCTGTCACATATAGAGTATAGTAGGTTAGTGCCGTGAATGGGAAAATATCTGGCAAGGCTGATATTGTTTTCCCATTCGTGGCACTAACCTACTATTCTATTTATCTCGTCAACATCTACAAATAGCTTTAAAATGCAAAAAAAAAGAACACCGGCCGCATCCTAAAAATCGGAGAATCGACTAGTATAACAACCGCACATATTCATACGCAGTGATTATGTTGTATTGACAGGATATCAAAAATGTTTCACGGCACCGTGTTTCACGGCACATACGCACTATGTTGACAGGATAATTGTAGATACACAATTTACATTCATAGCATATTTTTTATAAGTGCTAAATTGCGAAATATATTAAACCCGTCACTCAGGAATTAAATCGTTATCTCTCCTATTTAGTGCCAGCCTGCATATTATTGCAATTTTGGATTGCCATAAGTGTATTTGATGGTATGTGTATGGATATAAATGTAATAGTTCTTGTTTCGTTGTTTGCATCATATGTGTAATTTGTATGTAACCGATACCTAGAGATTTTTCCCCTCTCATTTTTCATATCCCAGTTGGAAGATTCGAACCACTGATCTCTAGATAGTGCCCAACAGAATCGTGTCATTACTATACATATATATATATACACGTAGTTGTACATGTACCGGTAATCACATATTAACTACAGTTTGTAGCTGTAACTTAGTGTACATTAATACGTCTTTATCAATTGTATAGTGAGTGTATATTATTATACACTTGGATGTATGTAAATGGAAATAATTGTTTGTTCAGACTATTGTATAGCCTTTATGATCATATCATAACCATGAATTACGAGTTTTCAACTTTTATAAGTAGAGCTATTCATGTATATTCAATACGCTAATAATCTCCTTTTTATTTTTCAGTAAATATTTCTCATGTTATTATCATGTATATATGAATTCTATATAACCCAAGGATGAGAGTTTGTGTCTTATACTGTGTATATGTTGTCATTATACTAGTCATATCATACAGCTTGTATTCTTGTTTTTGTTTCTTACAGATAAAACGTTAGTACCATACACACAGGACTCAGCAATTTATAAGAAAAATCATCCAATGATGATTATGGTAAGCAATATGTATTTAATATTTATTATAGGAATGAATGGCTTTTTTTGTGGAATTTATCGGGATACAAACTTGAAAAAGTCGCGGGAATACTGGACGAAGGCCGGAAGGCCTCGTCCAGTATTCCCGCGACTTTTCCAAGTTTATATCCCCGATAAATTCCACAAAAAGGCCATTCATACCTTATAATTCCAGCATTTTAAATAAATTCATCATGTTCGTGTTTACTATTTGTTCTTTACTTTTAGTATATGAGGTAGTGGAATCCATATGCATTTTCACCTACATTTTTCACAACTTTCAGGATATGTTCTCCAGTTATATGTGAATACAAAACCGATGTTGAGGATTTTTCTGATGATTTTAACGGCCGCCATCTTGAATTTCAAAATGGCCGCCAAATACGCAATTCCTGAATATACACATGGACTATTATAATTGCATACCGTCATTTGATAGGCGCTTTCTTGCCATGAATGTGTGGCAAATGCATTAATATCGATTGTGTTGTGTTCAAAATCATTCTTCCTGAGTTAACACCATTTGCTTTGGGAAATATACGCCATTTGCTTTGAAAAACTGCTCATATTTTGCACTTTCATCAGTAGTTAGGTTCCACACAATGTGTGCATTGTGGTTTCTATAACCATGAATTCAGGGTCAGTGAACATGACAAGTGCATGAATTATACTATTGGACGATTCAGAAGTCGCAGCCATTTGTTGTTTCAAAATGGCCGCCAAAATGGCTGCCACCCAGCGTCTTTTTTTGCTCATATTTTGGTTTGTTAGGGTGTAAAGCCTATTTTTTGGGGTTTATACCTATTTTTTCAGTGTCAATGGACACAATAAGAACACTGTTAGTACATTTGGATAATTCAGAAGTGACGGTCACATTGCATTTGGAAATGGCCAAACAAAATGGCCGCTGATAGTCGGTATTTAGTCGATATTTTGCTATACCTATATATATCGCATCGCGAGGTTGGCAAAGCTTCAATACTCTTGTCTATACCAATAGTTTCATGGTCAGTGATTTAACATTGATGATGACATTAGATGATTAAAAAATATATGGATGCGGACAGTTTTCAAAGTGAGCATATACCGGTGAGGTCCGTTATCTCCGGTATGGATACGGACAATTTCCAACCTGAACACGCACCATCCAGGACCGTTGCCTCTGGTGATGACACAAGTTCTCCCAGTTCTCCCAGTCACCAAACAAAATCAGATCAGAAGGTTCCTGTTTGGTCAGCGTATAATTCACTATTGTACGCCACATCATCTGAAGAGATCAGTACCGACAAAGCGTATTCGCTTCCTATTATTAATGCATCGGCAAGTGAATGGCCGACCTTAATCACCGCATTGGAGCGTCTGTGCAAACTGAACGATATTGTAAATTATGGTGAAAAGAAACTATCTGTCACGTTTGACATGGATCTATACAAGCGTGTGCTGAAACTGGAGTACCTCGATGACCAATACAAGAATAAATGGATACTAGCCCCAGGACCATTTCACACGACCGTTTGTGCGCTTCGGTGTCTAGGAAAAGACAATAGAAGGCAGCGGCATTGACGATGCTTGGATCGAAGCAGAGTTATACAGCTCTATCACAGTTAACCAGATCATCAATGGGAATCATTATAGCAGAGCCTTGGAGGCACACGAAATGACACTTCAAGTACTGACTGATATGTGGTTAGATGCTTTCTTCAAGGAAAGGCCTGACCTCAAAGATGGTCTTGGCATTGCTTTGAAGGAGTTAACAGATGCTTGCGTTGAAAAAAAGAATGTGGCTGCTGCCCATAACTCGTTCTTGCAAACGATTGACTCGCTTGGCTTGAAAGACCAACTAACTGAATTTGATGAGTCCCACTCCTCACAACCAATGTTTCAGTGGGCGCGTATGTACATGAGACAAGTACTTACCCTGCTGCAATTCCAACGAGCTGTTCGAAATGGTGACTGGAGTCTGTATTTATCGTCTCTTGAAAAAATGTGTGTGTACTTCTTCGCATACAACAGATTCGACTACGCACAAACCATCCCAGAATACGTGGCCAGAATGTACCAGTTATAATCTACAGATCCAGAAACCTGGCAGCAATTCCGTGAGCGAGAATTCACTGTCAATACCGCCACCAGTATTCCATTCACACGTCTCGGACTCGATCATGCACAGGAGCAGCAAAATAAATCAATCAAGGGCCAGGGTGCAATCAATGGTATAACTCAGTCTCCATCCACGTTGCTGAAGTTCTGTTTGTGTGCCCCTGAACTAGCACGAATAGCCAACGAAACAGAAGGTATGCTTGGAATTCAAGATAATCAACGAACCGAGCACCACCGACTGAACCAGACAACTACAAATAAACAGGAGGCAGATATCATGAAGTTGTCCACTGCACTAGCACCGTGTAATATCTTTACACACGATGAAGAAACGCCGACACATTTGATGAAGTTGATGACAAATGAAGTTGTTCCAATAGATGCATCAGAGAACATTCTATCTATGGAAGAACGAGGAGTGAAAGAGATGGAGAAATTCGTAGAAGAGCGAATAGCTGGTGATGGTAATCTGTGGGATAAAATGACAAAATGCAAAGTACTATCATTTAATTCATCAGCAAAAACGATTACGCTACCAGCAAAATCCGATGTGCTAAAACTACAAGCAACAAGTGGCCTCATGTCCAGACTACTTATTGTCGCTCGATCGTCGCGGGAAATCGATTTGGAAGACGTCATTGGAAAGTACGAGTTCTGTACAATCAATCGTATTATCATGAAGACTGACGGTACTCTCCATCCAACTACGAACAAAAGTCAAATAATCACGGTCCTGGAAAGTATAACAGCACAACCTACTGTTGAACGAGACACATTTAGTCATATGGCCTGTCTCGTTATTGACGGAATGGCAGTGGTTCACGAAGTCGCATCTGTAAAGAGCTTGGAAAGATGCAAAGATCTTGCCGATGCATATGTTGATCTCGTAGAATCGAAAGGCCGTAACTACAGTGTTGTCGGAGTTGTATTTGACAATTACTCCATCAACGGGTCACTTAAAGAGGGAACACGGGAGAGGCGGAAAGGACGAAAGGTTGTACGAGACTTTAAAGCGGAAGACACGACAAAAATTAGGGACATCAAATCCTTTCTCGCTAGCACACCAACAAAGGACTCTCTTACACTTTATCTTTCCCAGAAGCTCATTGAGCTTGCGAAAATCCACGTGATTGTAGCAACACGTAGAAGTGTATCATCAAACCGAAGTGGTGAACTTAATCCTGGAGTTAGCTCACAAGAAGAGGCCGACACATTATTGATCTTGCACGGCGTTGCGGCAGCGAGGATGGGCTTCAGGGTTCACATATATAGCCAGGATACAGATGTGCTCCTGCTAGCACTACGGAGAACTGTACACCTGGGTGAGAAGGCAGCAGTGCTGATGGGCACACATGAACACCGCCGACTGATCTATTTGCAGCCCATTTATGACTGTATTGGCGCTAACCGAGCAAAGGCATTGTGTAAGTGGCACGCCCTGACTGGCTGCGACACAACTGGGCACATCAAAGGAAAATAAAAAAAGGGTGTCTCGATGCATTTCTGAAGGCCAGTCCTGACATCGTGTCATCTATATCTGGCCTTGGTGTTGGTAACGAACCGTCTGCTCACACTGTTGATGGCTGCATATCCTATTTGTGTGCACTGTTCTGCAAAAAGGTATTGACATTACGAAACCGAGCAGCCTGAGATGGATGCTGTTCAAACAGCTTGGTACCGAAAAGGGAATAGACAACCTTCCGCCTACGCATGGTGCCTGGATGGAGCATGTACGACGGGCACACTGTCAGGCTTCCTTGTGGGAGCAAGATTTGTGTCTCGATCCTGTCGTTCCAGACCCTGTCGATCTTGGATGGCGTAAGGAGAACGGTCATCTCATCCCTGGGCTGTCAAAGCTTGCACCTGCCCCTGCTGCTGTGTGGAGTTAGTGAGGTGCAGATGCGGCGCAACTGCCACAGATGTCACTCTCAAGTGTGTCTCCGCTAGATGCTCATGCCGGGTGAAAGACTTACCATGTACTGAACTGTGCCTCTGTGCAGCTGCCGAGGAATGCTGTCAGAATGTGAACATGCATCACGATGTTGAGGACACAATGTAGTGTCGTATTTGAAAACATGATTTGAGAAAGTGTACTCAGCATGTATTATCATCATACACGTTCATGACCTTGTTTTGACAAATTTATTACATCGCTTGAGCATTATTGCCTACTCCAAACACCATCGTTTCATTTAAATTATAGTTATGTCCAATTTCATTACTTTTCGCCATTTTCCTTCACTGTACGTATCGCCCGTTGCTTAGCCAGTTAAAGTTGTCTGAATCCTGGCTGAATTCAGTGGACTTGGACGGAATTAAATGGTGATGTAAGTGTTCTCTCTATCTGCGCCGATTTCGCACTAAAATCGCAACTTTTTGAAGTTACGCCATTTGCTTTTTCGAGTAAAAACAAATGGCGTGAATTCGAATGATAATGCGATTTTATTGTGAAATGAGCACAGCCAAAATATGCAAATTTATTCTCTATAAAATGCTTATGAATTTATACAGGAATACGTAAACTGGCTAAGCAAAGGGCGATAATTAAAAGCAAATGGCGAAAAGTCACAATTGAGTATAATTGTGTGGGTCAACACATGTTATGCAATAGGTATGGCCACTGATAACAGGTAAACAAGTCGTGGCAGTTGTTCTATGGGTGAGCAAGCAGAATTGACCATATTTTTCTCTAAAATATTCAGTCGCTTTATAATTCTGACCAGTGCTTGCATAGCAAATGGCCGCCTATGTGGTGTTCAAATGGCATTGCCTGCCATATTATTAATCAGGAAAGACCAATACTGAATTGTGCAGTAACTGGAAACACGTAATTTGAGTCAAACATCGAATAATATCTGGAAAGCCAACCAAAACCTAATAAAAATGTAAAAAAAATACAGATTTTTCAAAGCAAATGGCGTATAGTCTGCAAAGCAAATGGCGTAAAATTTCCAAATGATATTCCTAGAGTTTCACGATCAGTCCTGTTGCAATTGTCAGTCATTTGCACCAATCATGTATTTAAAAATACATTTTATTAACATGCTTAAATACACATATTTTAACAATTGGCGGCCATTTTGAAATCCAAGATGGCGGCTGTTAAAATCATCGGAAAAATCCTCAACATCGGTTTTGAATTCACAAATAACAGAGGAACATATTCTGAAAGTTTCAAAGATTGTAGGTGAAAACGCATAAGAGCCCCCTTTTTGTGACATAACCCAATATACTATTTCCAGCGTTTTCACATATACATAAATCTGTAAAAAATAAAAACTTTATTGTTTTGAAATGTGTATACATAATATACCAGTAAGTAAACTTCTGTGACTGGGTTAGCCCACATACAATTGTTAGGTGGTAAATAACACAAATTGCGACTTTCTTTTTGTTTTTCTAATTCTTGATTGAATCATTTATTTTTCAGGTGTCTTCATCGCGAGAGGAGCTACTAGCACATCCTCTGGTGACGGCGCTGTTGCGCTACAAGTGGACGAGTTTTGGCAGATATTTCTACTACGTAAATTTCCTCATGTATCTCGTTTTCCTCTTCTTCCTCACCGGATATGTCTCCACCACGCCGCCGCCGTATGAAATGTAAGCAGCGACAGCGAATATTTCTTGAAGGTTCCCAAATGAGCCAAACGAAAGTGAATGAAAAAAACGAAATGCAAACGTGTTGTACAACGATATGCATAGACACGATGATCGTTTATGTGTGTTACGTACGCGAAAATGATAGTTCCGTTTAAATACCCGACTCGCAACTATTTAAACGCCTGTCGTTTCTTTCTTTGCACGAAGCGTCCGCGTCGAGACATGTCAAAAAGTGTGTACAAGTTTCTTCATCATGATATAACTTTAATATTACTTCACAGACTGCTTCAATATTCGGACACTTGATACATGCGAGCATTTAGACATTTGCCATTAACATGACCCTGCTGGCATGTACACTCCAGTGACATATCTTTCCTAGTATGTAACATGTATGTGACTAAAAAGAAAATAAATATAAAAACATGACCTTGCCATTTTTGACCTTCACAGTTTTACACGCATAGCAATTTTTTGCGCCAACAAGATTTTACTAGTTTCTTCAGCATCATCGAACATTTATATTACTTCATAGATGGCTTTAATATTCGGACATTTGTTAAAAATTAGTATTTTGAACACCTTCGTGGCCCCATTAACATGCCGTTGACATTGTTTACATTCACGTGGTTGTGGAAACACTTACACATTGTTTACGTCAAAACGTTTGTACATGTTGCTTCATCATCGTATAACTTTCATATTACTTGACGGATTGCTTCAATATTTGGACTTTAGATACATGTAAGTATTTTGAACACACTAATGCTGCCATTAACATGACGTACACATCGTTACCTTCACATTGTTGCGGAAACACATATTCACTTTGTTCCGTCAAAACCTTTGTACAAGTTTCTTCATCATCAGATAGCATATTACTCATTGATTGATTCAATATTTGGACACCTGCTACATGCGATCATTTGCAACACACTCATGCAACCATGAACATGACCAGTCTGATCTTCAAGTTGTTTCTATGTCAAAAAGGTTTCTTCAACTTTGACCTTTGTCGTGTTTAAAGCATGCACTTCTCTGATGACGTTTGTGGTGCTTATTTTAGCACATGCCCATGACCATGTTACTGTCAAATGCCTCGGCCAGCGTGACACTGCTTCCGTGGCAGAATTATGGTGTGAATGTACCTTCATTTTAGTTGCGAACGGTAACTATTGCGAGTTACTCCCGTACCGTCCGCCACTACCTTTATGTATCACAACAGAGAAATATTTGTTTCAGTGTCCTAAAATCTAGAATTGTATTGATGTTTTAAAACACTGTGTATGACCATCACAACTCCGTATAATTGTGATACATGTTTCGATATGTCATAAACAGTGGTATAATTATGTCTGCTAGTAGTTGTGTGCAATTTTTCCCGCCATTTGACTTTTAGCGACAAGGCCAATTTCGGGTCGGTGGCGGGAAATAGCGACTGTGAGAAGTACGAAAACCAGGGTAACACGCAGCACACATTCGCCGCGATCGGCAAATACGTCGTTCTCGTGCTCGGACTTATAAATATTTTAAAAGAGGTAACTATGATAACTGAATCCATATACATGTACGTTCTTCAAACTGTTTTTCTAATCCTGCTTCAGCGTTACCATTCACATATTTTGAAATATATATATCAGAGCTCCAGATAAGGAATTAGTAATTGAGTATTGTCACTCCATCACTTCTGAAGCAATTGGGTATTTCAAAATCTTAATTGGGTAAAATAAAATCAACAGACAGCAATTATTGAATAGCTTGCTTCCAAAGGAAAACATGTCTTGGCATTTCATTAGAATTGTCTCCTTGGAGACAATTCTAATGAAATACCAAGATGTGTTTCATGGAAAATAAGAACAATATGCTATATTTGTGGTCTATTTATTGATTTCTGCAGGTACCACACAATTTGTATTGCTTTTTGATACTCGTTACTTCTGTTCTGTTTTCAATTGGATTTTTTGGCAATTTTAATTTGGTATTTAAGCAAATACGCAGCTTATCTGGAGCATGATATATATTTTTAAACAAAATGTCGTTGAATCTAAAGCGGATAGCCTGCTATTGATAACAAATTAAAACTGTACAAATGACAACCATACAAACGTGCAGATTTAATTTCTGAATCAAAATACAAATTTACAATTTCATTCCTATGTACTCTTTCTTTATGTGTTTTATCGGAAACAAAATGCAATTAATGTGTTGCCTTATTTATGTAAACTTGACTTCACAAAAAAACATATAATCGTGCTAGCAAATACGGAGTATATCTACATGGTGACACATGTAAATAATATATATATATGAACGCATTAAATGCCAAAAGTGCAAAGCAATAAATTGAATATAAAGGTAATTAATGTGTCCCGGGAGTTGGTCCTCAGATATACATAGAGGATCTTACATGAGTGATGATTTAATATGATATTTATTACACGAGTTTGCTGATTTCTTAGCTATGTCGAATTTCGTATGAAATCAGTCAATGAGTTTAATAAATACAATATTACATCATAATTCCAGCACAAAAATATTTACACAATTGATTGGTCCGTTGCAAGTCTCCGTCCAAAATTTATATCACAGTAAACTCCATGCCGAACTACTTTCCGTAACCGTCAGGCGAAGTTAAAATAATTCTTAAGAAAACTGAAAATAAACACATTTTCTTAATTAATTTATTTAAAATGCTGAAATTATAAGGAATGAATGGCCTTTTTGTGGAATTTATCGGGGATATAAACTTGGAAAGTCGCGGGAATACTGGACGAGGCCTTCCGGCCTTCGTCCAGTATTCCCGCGACTTTTCCAAATTTATACCCCAATAAATTCCACAAAAAGGCCATTCATTCCTTATAATTTCAGCATTTTATAAACTTGGAAAGTCGCGGGAATACTGGACGAGGCCTTCCGGCCTTCGTCCAGTATTCCCGCGACTTTTCCAAATTTATACCCCAATAAATTCCACAAAAAGGCCATTCATTCCTATAATCACAAATGTTAGATTCTACACATTGCATAAGCATATGATCATACACCAAACCTGTTTTCTGTAACGAACTAATTTGAATATGTATTACACTAGTGCAATATGGTTTTTATTAGCCAGGTTTTTTGAAGAAAAAAATCCAGGCTATTGGATTGGCGAAAGCCGGGCGGGCGGGCGGGCGTGCAGCGGGCGGGCGGCGTCCACAATCAATGTTAAGTTTTCGTGTTTGAGTCCATTTCTTTGTTACTGTACCACCTAGGACCACCAAACATTCACAGCTTCATAATCAAGGGGTGCCCACCACATATCACTTATCCAACATGTTACTTTTTCTTTAACTTCACCCATTTTTTCCGTGCAGTCGACTTAGCCATTTTCAATGTTAAGTTGGCCCCGTGCAGGCACCGGGGCGGGATCAACTGATCCTGAGAATAGTGCTGCAGTAGCCATTGCTTGTCGTAAAAGGCGACTAAACTGGCTTAACGATTGGGTTCATACTTTCCGGAACCCACTATACCGGATTTGGCCCTCATGTACATTTTTGGCTTTCTTGTACGTGAGAGTTGAGTCGGGCTATGACCCATATATAAAAGTAAGATTAGCGCTAATCCTATTACTTTTAGGGATGGGATAAATGATGCTGGTGTGGCGAGGGCCTGGCACCAGATCAGGTTGTTCTAATTTCAGGACTGAATATATATTTTGATTGTAAATATTGAGTTCTGAAGTTGGGATTTACCCCCCTCGGACAGGTGGATACGGGACACGACCCCGTTGACCCGTCTGCGTGTAGACTCCCTGAGGCTTGTACCTCTATGTCAGAAAAGCGGACGTTAAACCCTATTCACTCACTCACTCACTCAATGTTAAGTTTTCGCGTTTACAATGTTAAGTTTTGGTGTTTAAGTCCATTTCTTTGGTACTGTACCACCTAGGACCACCAAACTTTCACAGCTTCATAACCAAGGGGTGCCTACCACATACAACTGTCCAACATGTGACCATTTGTTTTACCTTCACCTATTATTTCTACGTAATTGACTTAGCCATTTTCAACGTTAACTTTTTAACGTACGTCTGGTTAAAGTTTTTTTGGTTAAAAGTTTTTTGTTATACTATATCTCTGCAACTGCTTCGCCCATTACCTTGAAACTTCACATGGGTGTTTATCATCATCCATATTTTCATTATAACCCCCAACCGTGCGGCCCCTGTGCCCAATGTCAAGGTCAAATTACTTTGAATTGTTCTGTTAAAGTTTTTTCGTGTAGTTTATCTCTGCAACTGCTTCACCCATTACCTTGATACTTCACATGGGTGTTTATCATCATTGTCGCACCCGCTTGCGGAAAGGTTAAAAGTTTTTCCATCTACTATATCTATTTTTTTATTGTCCATGCCTCGCCCCAAGGCGTGACATGCAGGCAACGGCCATCTAGTCTACACAAAGTGGGTATAATTATGTTATCCAAATGTCCATGCTTGGAAAAAACCTGGCCTTCGTGGCTTTGCCTCGTTTCTTGTTATAGGAATGAATGGCCTTTTTGTGGAATTTATCGGGGTATAAACTTGGAAAAAGTCGCGGGAATACTGGACGAAGGCCGGAAGGCCTCGTCCAGTATTCCCGCGACTTTTCCAAGTTTATATCCCCGATAAATTCCACAAAAATGCCATTCATTCCTTATAATTCCCACGACATCTGTTATAGTAATGTTACGCTTATCTGTTATTTATGTTATACAGTGGAACCTCTGATGCTCATGTATGTTCGTGATCGCATAGCACACAACTATGGCTTAGCACGATCAAATGCCTGATTTACAATGAAACCTGTCACAGCCTGACACCCTGTGGACCCCAGGGTGTCAGGTTTAGACAGGTTTCACTATATTTGTGGGCACATTTAGCTAAGCTATATACATGTAACACTGCCTATATGCAGGTACCGCCAGGTTACTATTGCATTTCCAACTGTGTTTACATCAAATGGATTATCAACACAGCTTGACCGTGTAACATGACGTGTCGTCTTAGTTTCAGTCACATTTTTGTCGTCAATATTCGCAGGCATTTCAAGCGTACCATGGCAAGCTGCACTACCTCACGTGGGAGAACCTTCTGGAAGTGGTCATGTTCATCTCCAGCATACTGTTTACACTCGATATCGAGGTCTGTCAACGGGTGACGGGCTACAGAACGGTAAGCATGATCACATAGCGGAAGTATAGTTTTATGTGATTGGAATTGACACCTCAATTTTATTTGTTTCATATCATTACATTTATCAGAGATCTGTATTGTTTTGGGAATTTCAAATCAGAAGATTTCCGCAAATAATGTAGATCATGATGAGATGGCTTGTTACCAATCTGGATCTACATTATTTGCAAACAGTACGATGAAGGTATGCAGTGTTTAAAGGGTTAAACATTTTCGTTTGATTACCAAAATTTGCAAATCTTAAAATACTAGAAATTATATTTGTGGTACGTTCAGTCGATTCCTTATTCATGGTTCGCTGACTACATCTACCAGAAAGTAATGTACAGAAACGTTGGGCAATGGTACATACTTACACGTGTATCTTTAATCAGACAGCAAATGTTTCGTCATCTAGAATCATTATGAGACTCACTGCTGATATTTCCGATGTTTTCCTATACTACTATAAGGTTCGACAATGTTCAGCCGTGGGTAAATATTTGCCGTGGCATGAGCGAATTGGTTGAACCACAAGGCCGTAGACCGCGGGTTCAAACAGTTTCCGTCGGAAATTTCATGCAATTTGAGCATATATGCAGTACTTTCGGTACTTTGATATTCTGCTCCATTCAAAAAGTTGATTTACACATACCTATTCCGGGGCCGCAGTACGCGTCGAGTGTCACAGCCGCATCAATTTCAAAAGTTAAGTGCGACCCGTTGTGAACTGGTCTGGTGACGTAACGTCGCTTTCTAGTAACGTCAGGAGACACGTGCATTACGTAGGTCTTGGCTTGGCCCCGGAATGAGCATTGTTTACAGCCATGGTCAAAAAGTACGCACTGTACGTTTGAACACGGCTGTGAGCGGTGTCGAACAACGTCAGTCATGTAACAATATTTCTTTGATCTGCAAGTGAATATGATGTTCTACTATTTCAAGACTATCCGACTGCAATCAATATATTGTGATTAACGTGATGATATAGGTATTACATGGATGTATTCAAATAGCCATTCAGATGAAATACTGTTGCATTACCAATAAATTAAATATATGTGCATGTATCATGCGTTCTGTTGACACTGATTTGCATGACTTGTGTCTGTTTAAGGACTGGCAGTGGAACTTTGGAACTATAGCTATATTCCTGGCGTGGATAGAACTCGTGCTGTTTATCCAGAAGTTTCCGGAGTTCGGAATTTACGTCGTGATGTTCAAGGATATCCTCAACACATTCTTCATCGTCTTCTTGATGTTCATCATTGCATTTGGAATGGGATTTTACTGCCTTATTCAAAATCAGGTAATTATTACTTTAACTTGTATTATTGTATACATATGCTTACATGAGTATGCACATGCATTTAACCACTGATTGGATTGGCAGTACCGTAGTACGTATATTTCATATGCGATGATATGGTAGACTTCAACTATGTGGATCTAAGTTTACCAAATTTTCAAGCTATGTTAATGCCCTTATGGATACGTTTGTATTACACATTCAGTCGATGTGAAGCCACGTTGCCACTATATGCAATGGTATACGCCGTTCGCAATCTACATATGGTTCATGCATCTAATGCAAACAATGCGTTTACTAAGAAACAGTGATGTGCTAGATGACCAGCAATCCTGCCTTTACTTCGACCGACAAGGAGAACCGTCTTCACAACATTTTCCCTGAAGAGGAATTCATCTATATAACAGGGGGCTGTTTCACTAAACTTCGTACGACTAAAATGTTCGTAAGTGCAAATTTAGGATTGTCTAGAAATTTTAATTGATGGATTTACATGTATTGAGCATAGGCTGCATATGCAGCCTATGCGCAATATATGTAAATTCAATAATTGTTTACAAGAAAACATTGTTAATTTGAAATTTACAGACTGTCATATTTTTGCACTTACGAACATTTTAATCGTATGAAGTTTAGTGAAACGACCACCAGCTTTCTAGGAGAGAAAGTTATCTTATCTCTGAAACGAGTAAAACAGTAGAGATAATACCTACAGTAATTCGTTCGTCACATCTGTTTTCAGACACCATACGGGACGGTATGGAACTCCATTATCCGCACGACTGTAATGATGATAGGCGAGTTCGACTACAACGACATATTCCACGGCACTGATGACGTCCACTACTGGCTCACGTATATCCTCTTCTGTACCTTCGTCGTCATCATGTCCATTATCATCATGAACTTGCTGGTGAGTGACATAGATCATACAGGTGATAGTGTTTTTAATTGTGTTGTTAACGGTTTGCCAGAATACGCAGATATGTTTTAAGTTTTCAAAGTCACAGTGGTACTTACCGACATTACGTATGCCAATAACAGTGCTCATGTTTTAATATGTCATTTATTTGTCTAGAAATGTCGTTGATATCCCATCACTTTTGGGCATGCAATTTTTCTTAACGACAACATACTAATTTAGTTAAGAATTATTGTAAATGACATTAATGTTGAAACCTTACATATTTAAATAAATGCAATTAACCAGTAATTTCCAGTATGCTCTCATGATTAATAGAAAGATGCGTGCATATACATGTGTAATTAATGAAGGACATTTAATAGTGCGCATGTGATGAAAAACATATAGTTCTTATATAATCACTAAGCCCATAACTAGTATGCATACATTGTCACGTGACACTGTACTATTTAGCAATGCAGTTGTGTACCTTACTTACTGTATTCCACAGGTCGGTCTAGCCGTCGATGATATTAAGGGTGTTCAAGAGCAGGCTGCCTTAAAAAGAATTGCTATGAAGGTAATGTATTATTATTCATTTTGGCAAAATCTGTGTTAGCTTAACGGACTGATAAATAGGATTTAACATTCCATTAAGCTAACACATGTTTTGAGCAACCCGGCCCTGATGTTGATAAATCCTAAAGTTATGCGTACTGTGGATGTGGAACTACATGCACCGTGTAAGCAATTTAAGAGCGATAAAACTACAATAGCACTATAATAATAACGGGTCGGTTAGTAAGAGTATAATATAAGACCAGTAGCCTATTTCACCAACATTGCAAAGTATAATTCTCTAGCAAAGTATACTTTGAGGGAGTAATCATTTATGTTTCCTGAAAATCATTATTTCATATAGAACTAAGAACTGCAATATATTTGATAATTAAAAGTATGCAGAAATAATATACTGAATTTATTAAATTATCACAGCCAAATTGGCTGTGATAATGTAATACATTCAGTATAATAAAAATGAATAAATTTATCCTAAAATTGAAAATTTCTCCCTCAAAGTATACTTTGCTAGAAAAGTATACTTTGCAACGTTGGTGAAATCTGCTACAGAAGACATGCTCACATTACGCCTGTCATCATGGTTCATATGCAGCCAATATAGTAACAAAATCGCAGCACTATGCATGCGAACTGTAGCAGGTTGGATACTCCCAGAAAGTATACATGCATAGATAATAATGAAGATGTCCACTTTAGAGAGGTTTCATTGTAATTAAGCATTCCATGCATTATGAACAGTTGTTTTGTCATTTGCAATGATGAACATCCACGACTATGACTGTGTAACCCATCTAAATTAAACACAATGGGGTCGCTAGGGTGTTCGTGGTGGAGAGTTTCAACTGGGCTTAATGCTAATTCGGCTATTTGTTTGTCAAATCCACCCCGCCGTTGTATGGTCAACCACTGAATATAACCCTTTTATGTCGAGGTTGCAACTAATGTGATCATGGTGCGTCACATTATCATACACCGACAGGGTGGATTAGATAATCACATAATGATAATTCCAGCACAAAAATATTTACACAATTCCCTAACATTTGATTGGTCCGTAGCAAGTCTCTGTCCAGAATTTATATCCAAGTAAACTTCATGCCGAACTAATTTCCGTAACCGTCAGGCGCAGTTAAAATAATTCTTAAGAAAACGGAAAATAAACACATTTTCTTGATGAATTTATTTCAAATGCTGGAATTATAAGGAATGAATGGCCTTTTTGTGGAATTTATCGGGTATATAAACTTGGAAAAGTCGCGGGAATACTGGACGAGGCCTTCGTCCAGTATTCCCGCGACTTTTCCAAGTTTATACCCCGATAAATTCCACAAAAAGGCCATTCATTCCTATAATAATTATACTATTTGATTGTCAAATCTACCCCGCCGTTGTATGGTCAACTACTAGATAAGCTCTTTTAGTTGTAGCTGCTCCCACATTAAATGTACCCGTGGTGCGTCACATTACGTCAGATAATGAGACATCGACTCTGTATGTACGCTCACCTACTCAATACCCCTTTCTGTCATTCGTGTGTCACGTTTACAGGTTCAGCTGACGCTTGACGTAGAGAGGATTGCCCCGGGGTTCAACAGTCGATTTTTCCAGGAGACGGAGACGATAGTGCGCAAATCTGCAGAGGAAGCACAGGCGGAAATGAAACCCGTCGAACAGGTATTGCGGTACAGAGAAACCTCTGTGAACCGGGCACCAAGGAAACATCTTATATTTGATGGATTTCTTAGTCATTTATCTTAGATGATAATGCCTGTTCATGATCGCATAGCACACAGCTATTGCACAGAATGTTCAAGTGCCTGATTTACAGTGATACCTCTCTAAACCGGACACCCTGGGGACCTCCCAGGGTGTCCGGTTTAGAGAGGTTTCGCTGTATTACAAAAACATTCTAGAAACTCAGTATGCTTTCATTGCAACATAAATAAATAATAAGCAAATGTTTCACCTGTCTTCACCCAAGAATAATATGAATAATATACTACCAGCTTGCGAAAACACGGATCATTATCTACATGGTCAGTAGCAAAACTTGCACGGCAATACATGTGACATGGCTTGTCTCACATGTCCATTATTAACGCGGCCATTGCTGTAGCTCGCATGACTTGTCCCATACACAGATAGATGATAGATATATAGATATTCATTATTTATAGAGGGTGACTCGGTTGGTCGGAACCAATCTTCCGCAAAGCCCTCTTAAGAAGTGCATATACATACATAAATATACAATACATATTGCAATTATTACATGATGTATGCATAAGTGAATTTAACATGAAGAAATAATAAGTATGCATGTATGTTCATTGTCCATCGATACCGCTGTCATTGTTGTAGTTCGAGAACCAGATTCAGAAGAGCCAGCAGAAGGTGCTGAAGAAGATCGAGAAGGTGAAGTCGGGCATGAAGGAAGTGAAAGAGGACGTGGCGCGGATAGAGGAGATGCTGGAGGCCATCATGAAGGCGCAGGACATCAAGCTGCACACTGACGATTTATAGTGAGACATCAAGCTGCACAGCGACGAATTATAGCGACACATCAAGCATAGTCGGACATGTACACATCAAGCTGCACAGCGATGAGTCAAACCTGAACATCTAAATATCAAACTGCACAGCGATGAGCCATAGCTGGACGTCTAGAAGCAAAGCTGCACATCGATAGACAGACATCTAATCATCAAACTGCACAGCGACGAATCATGAGAGACATCAAACTGCACAGCGATGAGTCATAGCCGGGCGTCAAAACATCAAACTGCACAGCCTTAAGTCATAGCCGGACATATAGACATGAAACTACACAGCGACGAATTATAGCCGGACATCTAAAGATCAAACTGCACAGCGATGAATCATAGCCGGACGTCTAAACATCGAACTATACAGGGACGAATCATGGCGAGACATCAAATTACACAGCGACGAATCATGGCGAGACATCAAATTACACAGCGACGAATCATGGCGAGACATCAAATTACACAGCGACGAATCATGGCGAGACGTCAAATTACACAGCGACAAATCATAGCGAGACGTCAAACTTCAAAGGACGAATCATGGCGATGCACTATAGCGGGAAACCAAACCACACAGCGCCGGATTACAGCTAGTTACACGACATCGCACTAAACAGCGACGGATTACATCAAACTGCACAACAACGAATATTAACTAAATATAAAACTTTGTCAGAAAATCATAATTACACATGAAGCACGTATTAGCTCGGTGTCAGACTGCACTACGACGAATACTATTTCGACATTAAACACTACATCGACGAAGCATAGCCAAAGTAGCACAGGCACTAACCATAGCTCGGTGACGAACTACATATTGACGAAGCAGAGCTAGACACTGCGTTGTGCACCAATTGTTACCTCAGGAACTTCTATGGACTCAGGCTCACTCAGTGTCACTATGTCATTATTGTTATGTCTCTAAACTGGCGTATGAAATACCCTCCTCACTATATACGTATGTATTATTTACTCTGAAACAGCACAGAGACAATACGTAATATAAGTAAAGTTATATTGATGTGTCTGTGATAGAAACCTTTAATTATTATGTGATATAGAGAATAGTCGGTTAGTGCCGTGAATTGAAAAAGATATCTGGCAAGGCTTAGGAAACGGGATGGGCGAGGCTCTGCCGAGCACATCCCGTTTCCGAGCCGCGCCAGATATGTTTCCCATTCACGGCACTAACCTACTATTATATTTATCCCGTCAACACCTACTAATGGCTTTAAAATGCAAAAAATAATTCCAGCCACCGCACATATTCATACGCAGTGATTAGGTCGTATTTACAGGATATCAAAAATGTTTCACGGCACCGTGTTTCACGGCACATACGCATTGTGTTGACGGGATAAATATAAATCTACGTACTACTAGATTACCTAAGAAAATTAAGTGCAATGCTTACATTCTGTTAATATTAATATATAATTACATGTCAATCAACCGATGACAATATAACCATGTGGCCTGTTTCACTAAACGTCGTACGACTAAAATGTTCGTAAGTGCAAATTTAGGATCGTCTGTAAATTTCAATTGATGGATTTACATGCATTTAGCATAGGCTGCATATGCAGCATATGCTCAATAAATGTAAATCCAATAAGTGTTTAATACAAGAAAACATTGTTAATGTGCAGACTATCATAATTTTGCACTTACGAACATTTTATTCGTACGAACGGTTTAGTGAAACCGGCTCCAGTTGTGTGACCCAGCAGCCGTGCCAGCTGATGGGTGCTGCACAGGGCCTCGGTTCACTAAATTTCGTACGACTAAGATGTTCGAATGTGCAAGTTTAGAATAGTCTGGAAATTTCAATTTGGCGAATTTACATTTATTGATCATAGGCTGCAGTTTAGTGAAACGGGCCCCTGAATATCTATGTGAAACAGGGTGAAACCTGTTGATTGACATATAATTAATATTACAGTGGAACCTCGCTACACAGGACACCGATAAATTATATCTGAACACTTAGTTTGATGAATTTCTTTGTCATTTAGCAAAGAAGAGAAAAGTATGTTCCTGATTTCAAAGCACACAAACATGTCCTAGAATGGTCATATGTCTGATTTACAATGGAACATCTCTAAATCGGACCCCTGGGACTTCCCATGGTGTCCGGTTTAGAGAGGTCTCACTGTAAAAGCATACACATGTAGTACTAAGAATTGGAATTCATTCTCATATATGCATTACAATTTCCATCTTACAGTTTTCGATCGATGGAAATTATGCCTTGTTTGGATTATATTTAATTTAATACTAATAAAGTTGTCTTTTCATATTGTTAAATATGTTTTCTTATCTTTTCATCCCTATTCATTATACCCCCCCCCCCCCCCCCCCCGCAACGAGTTGCGTGTTATAACTTATATTTCCTTCAACTAAAATGCTTAATAGTTCACACAATCGCATTCCTGTAAGGCTCTACTACCATGCTGTGCCAAATCCACGACCGTCCAACCCACGCTGATCCCAAGGTCAAGGTCAAATACTTCGTCTCTTTAAAAAATTTAACATCAGAGAAATATGTTATAACTTCTATGACCGTCCAACCCCTGCTGCCTGCTGATCCCACGCGGGGGTATTCCGTAAGCCTCGCTTACTGACAAATCTATTTGCATCCGGAGTTAAACGTTACGGGCAGTAATTTGTATACATCCGAAAACAATTTCGGGATACACGTAGTCGCCATCCTGTCCGCCTGTTTGTCCGGTATTTGCGTTAAAGTGTTCGGCTACATGTACCTACTACATACATTTGTATATGTAAGCCGGATTGGATTGAAACAACATATCGATGGTCTAGTAACATAAGGTCGTAAGTGCTATGCTTTAGCATAGCACTTACGACCTTATGTTACTAGACCATCGATATGTCACGGTACGGATCTAGTAACTCAGGAGAGAAGATATGTGTCTGTGCCCTGTTAGCTCAGTCCGTCATGTAAGCGATAGCTTCCGGGTTCGAGTCCCGGATCGGGTGCATATTGTATCTACCTGTTACACATATATTTATTTGTCACCATGCATATTGTACGCGACCCATGTGCGCAATGTCAACGTCAAATGACTTATTTTACATATATAGTTTATCATTTAAAATTATTACATTATTTCTCAATAAACGTATCTATTCTGACCAGATATCGAGACGGTTAGAATGGTGATTGAAAAACTTATCCTTCTAGGCATTTACGTATAAAGGAAACATTTATAATTTTGTACAAGCAAATGGCGTACTCTCAGCATGAACTGGGTTACGAGGGCCAGTTAGATTTTACTTATACGTGGTTGTGTCTGGTGAAATATGGCTTATGCTATTAGTGACCAGTGCAGCTCCTGATCCAATAGCACGCTCCTGTAGCCTAATAACGATCTATATTGCTTGTTAGAATAATTACGGGCGTTTCATTTACGAAATGGCGAATAGTGAAGATCTTGATCAGACTGTGCGGATGCACAGGCTGATCTGGATCTACACTGGTCGCAAAACCTATAATCCCCGTTTCTCCAGTCGCAGCCACATATGACACACTTGATCATCGGTACTTCCTAATTCCTATCCGTTATTCCAGGCACATGTAGGCAATTGGTACCATTATTCAACTAGCTGGCGGATCACCAATCTCCAAGCAGGTCCGGACAGTGTACGGACAGGGACTCGAACATTCAACCTTATAGCTGGGGTCCCACATGCCAGGTTATAATATAGGGAGACAGATAGTTTAAAATTGTGTATATTCTGTAGATATGACATTTTCTGGCAAAATAAAAATACATTCACCATTACCCCACGTACTGATTGCATTATCATACATTTTATATCAGACGTAAATTTCCACACTGATATTAGGGGCGATAACCGGGTTTCATTAAAATGCTAACGGACATTACTATGTATTCTCTGTATTTATTGTTGGATGTGCAATGATCATACTTTATTATCTGTCGAAAACATTACTTTTTCAGGTGACGCATTTAATTAGTATAAATAATTAAAAAATACCATGCCTCATTTGCATATGCAAATTGCCTGATACCACCACGCGTCACTATCCTTAAAATAAATATTATCAACTGATTATATCTGTTTGTTTGTGTGTTGGGGTTTAACGGCTTATCAACAGCTAAGGTCATTTAAGGCCGGGTCAATGGGTTTAGTACTAAATCCCATATATTACCTGTACAAGTACATGTACAAATGGGGGGGGGGGAGGAATCCCAAAATCAGAACTGAATATTTACAATAACAAAACTATATATTCAGCCCTGAAATCAGAATAATCCTGATCTGATGCCAGGTCCTCGCCACACCAGAATCACCTGGCCCCTCCCAAAATCAGTAGGAGCAGAACTAAGCTTACTACTTTTATAATGGGCAATAACCCAATTCAACTCGTACCCGACAGCCAAACCAGGCAAATCGTGATTCCTATAAGGAGGAACCCCTACCGTTAATTTAAGCCGTCTCGTTCACCCGACCACCACCCACGAGTATAACTGTATAGCGGGCACTCGTAACTTTTAGAACCGGTGGAATAGTGACGCAATTATACACTTATTTAATTTCTATAAAGAACATTGTGTGCCTACTGAGTCGGTATGGACCTTTAAATTAGTTGTATTTGTTTAAAAGCTGAAGCTAAATGTTGATACGATGAAATGAATGATAAATCCTCTTTCAAAGACGACAACGACATGTAGCTGAAAGGTTACAGCGGTTTGACAGTTTTACTGAGCTTACACATGGCTGTGTGGAGAAATGGGGCTTATGGATTATGCGACCAGTGTAGCCCATATTTGTCTGTGCATTCCCACAGACAGTCTAATTAGGATCTGCATTGTTTGTCATTCCATCAATGCATCACCCGGCATACTTCTAACAGGATATATATATCTCGTTATTTATCCCGTCCACACAGTGCGTATGTGCCGTGAAACACGGTGCCGTGAAACATTTTTGATATCCTGTCAATACGACCTAATCACCGCGTATGAATATATGCGGTGACTGGGGTTACTTTTTTGCATTGTAAAGCCATTTGTAGGTGTTAACGGAATAAATAGAATAGTAGGTTAGTGCCTTGAATGGAAAAAATATCTGGCGCGGCTCGGAAACGGGATGTGCTCGGCAGAGCCTCGCCCATCCCGTTTCCTGAGCCTTGCCAGATATTTGTTTCTATTCACGGCACTAACCTTCTATTCTCTATCTATTTTCCTTATTTCTAAACCAAACTATATGTTGTGACCACTCATTTGAACCGTCTCGGCGAGACGGTTCAAATGGTGGTCCCTACATATACTTCTGATGAGAAATAAAGAAATTATTGAGCCTTGCCAGATATGTTTTCCCATTCACGGCACTAACCTACTATTCTCTATCAGGAGTGCTCTATTTGATCAGGAGCTGCACTAGTCACCAAATTCAGTGTATTAGAATTCCGCAATTTCTATGAAAATGACACAATTTCCGTAAATATGTTTCATGAAAAATCGCACATATTCTCAGGTACAAAACAACATGGCTTATCTCATAATGTATATGGAATGTCTAATTATTTGAGTTTATGCAGAGTTGTCGTTCCTGGAACGCCGAATCTACATAAAGTCAAATAAGTATTGGTAGCTCTAAATAATTGGAGCTAGCATTACATATTTAGAGCTAACTCCAAACAATGTAGGGAGCACATCAAATTATTTGGAGCTAGCTAATTATTATTTAGAGCTAGCATTACTTATTTGAGTTTAAGTGGATTTGGCGTTCCATAAATGTCTAGCCAATCGGAGGCCCGTTTCACTAAACTTCGTAAGACTAAAATGTTCGTAAGTGCAAAATTATGATAGTCTGTAAATTTCACATTAACAGTGTTTTCTTGTAAACAATTATTGGATTTACATGTATTGAGCATAGGCTGCATATGCAGCCTATGCTCAATAAATGTAAATCCATCAATTGAAATTTACAGACAATCCTAAATTTGAATATTTTAGTCGTATGACGTTTAGTGAAACGGGCCCCAGGTGTGGTACACGGAGTATCTGTGACAGTGGGTATGGCAGGAATATACGTACATTGTTTCATGTATTTTATAAAATGTACTACAATACAGTTTCCTTTATATAGTTGCTGTGGGAAAGGTAATACAATTCATTTTCCTTTACTGGCTGTGGACGAAACGTATTACAATTCGTTTTCCTTTTTATGACTGTGTGCCAAAGGTAATACAGTTCATTTCCCCACTAGCGGTCAACATGTCTAATCACGCTTTAAGTGGTTTACATTGAAAGCGGGTTACAATCCGGCACTTTTGGTCCCGTAAATTGAGTTTAACTTGTCCTTTTCAATTGCAACCTCGTGTGAAATTACGCTAAAATTTGCTGTATTATATTTTGGTGTAATTCACAATTAGATAATGTACTATACTAATAATAATCGTTTATTCACTCAGGTCACATGACATGACAACATGAGATATACAACATAATGGTAGGATGACACAATGGCGATACATGTAACAATCTACCTTACATTTACATGTACAATTACAATTGTTTATTAATGAGTAGTGGAAGATAATTAGAAACCACACAGCGCTTAGTATACGGAGGGCACTGTTCATTCGTACATTTCAAGAGTAATGATTACAAAAATAAAAAAGTGTAATAAGAAAGAAATGTGTTAAAGAGACATTCCTATACGGCTTAGTCCCAGTCGTCCTGAAGAAATGACGTAATTGCAATTGTGATAGCGATCTTTGATTAGTACATGTACTACTATGATGGATAAACAACGACCTTGATTATGCTGTTGAATACCTTTCATCTTTATCGCAAGTGTAGATGTGTGTGGGTTAAAGTACGGAGCAGTATCGTACCGCTGACCATGACCTCTCGTATGAGGCTGCACTGGAGAAATGGCGCTTATGGTGTTTGCGACCAGTGTATATCCAGATCAGCCTGTGCATCCGCACAGTCTGATCAGGATCTACACTGTTCGCCATTCCATCAGAGAAACACCCGTCATGCTTCTAACAAGCATAATATATCGTTATCAGGAAACAGGAATGTGCTATTTGGTCAGAAGCTACGCTGGTCACAAATCCCATAAGCCCCATTTCTCCAGTCACCGCCACATATTAATTGTAAGTCACGACTATGCACTTATATTACTATTCCGATAGCCAGCGTCTGAAAATGAAATATTTCGATTTTATGCTGATCATCATATGATTCAAACACAATTGTTTCCTAAATGGGATGGAATATAAGTATAGCATAATTATATGTGTACACTGCCTCGTTGCTGTATCCTATACGGCACATGGAATGGCCAAGTGGGCCATCTTTGTGTGTGCCAGCCACCAGCCAGTTTCACCTCTCCTAGCGTTGGACAAAGAGCTGATGATCAGAAGTAGAACATATGATATAATGTAGCTAATCATATATAGAAAAGCCGGGACTACGGGCTCCCATCACAAATGACAGTATTGACTAATTTAACACGGTGTTCCGTTTAGGTCATCGTACAAAATATCGCTATCGGTTCTATACTATGATAGCACGATAACGATAGTACGATATCACGATACTACGATGGCGATAACACGAAGCCACGATGACGTTAGTTCGATAGATCGATACCGATAACGCTATATCACGATTACACGATGACGATATAATATCGTAGTATCGTCATCGCAGTATCGTACTATCGTCATCGCAGCATCGTACTATCGTCATCATACCGTCGTGCTATGGTAGCCACCAACCTGCTCAGTCTGAATGGAGCCTACTGTACCCTATCCGCTTTTATTGATGGAAGTGCAGATCAAGATCAGCCTGTGCATCCGCACAGTCTGATCTTGATCTGCACTTCCATCAATTATGTTGTTGGGAAAGCATTCACAAGATAACATCTATTGTTATCACATACATGTTCGAGTTTTGTTTCTGCATTTACACAGCACATGGGCAATGCATGGACAAGAGGATGTGATAACACAGTTAGATCACGTTCGTCCGCACGTACAATCTATAATCCGCTCGCTATCTCCTGGTACATGCGGACCAACTGTGATCTAACTGTGGCATAAATCGTAGATTTGCATCCTCAATGGGTTAATAAGCCCCCTTTGTCATATACAGCCACCCATCATGATGGGCCTCCGTTAGAAATTATACTTTACGACATCTGCCACCAACATAGCCCCAGACCAGCCTGCGCTTGCGCGCAGTCTGATCAGGGCCTACGCTGTTCGTCATTCACGCATGCTTACTGGCTAAGAAAAATGACTAGACCCTGATGCAACTGGAATTGATCTTCGAAAATAATGAGTTGAACTAAAGATACGTTTACCTATAACGGATCGTTAACCCATTACATGCGTAATACACCTTTATGGGTATGATCCTTTTTGAAATATGTTATTTTTATTTTTGTTATTTCTCAATGAAAGTATATGCTGCGACCACTCATTTGAACCGTCTCGGTGAGACGGTTCAAATGGTGGTCGCGGCATATACTTCTAAGCACATTTAAAGAATCAATCAAAACGGCATATCCGCATCATGAAATGGGTTAATTAATATTTGACATACAATATAAATAGTCGTACATGCAAGTGTGTTCTCTTACAACTGGGATGGAGTGACCTTTATTATCGGTCACAAAACCATGCGATGTACTGTATTTTAAATGCATTGACCACCCGTTATCCATAATCGTAGCTTAAAGTGTTCGTAAACGCGGACACATGTACGTGTAGCCAATGCAAAGTCGAAATAAACAATTACATGTAATACCAAATAGGTATCAAATGCTCAACAATCGAAATAAGTCTACAATCGCCAATAATACATCGGGAAAATAATAACTACCAACTATGGCTTACACAACCGCCGCCTGAGCTAATATTGCCCGCATGATCAACCTTTCTGAACATATATTGGCAACGCCAACTCGGAATCAAGCACAATATCCAAGTATTTTGAAACAGAACTTTTTACACGGTTTCCGTTGTTTGATAGCGCATGCTGTTTGCACATGGCTTTAGGCAATGCTCATTCCGGGGCCGCGCGTAATGGAAGTGCCTTCATGACGTCACTACGCGGAAGCGCCTTCATGACGTCACTACTTCATGACGTTCATGACGCGGCCCCGGAATATGCATACCGAAAATTATTTACATGAATGGGGCGATTTATAAAAGTACTGAAAATACTGCATATAATGCTCAAATTACATCAGTTTTTTGTTGGTAATGTAACAATAACGTTTGATCATGTCCAGCCGTGTGCAAACGTTTGCTGTCGCCTTCGGGAAATGTTTGAACCCGCGGCCTGCGGCCTTGGGTTCAAACAGTTGCCTCGGGCCACAGCAAACGTTTGCACACGGCTGGACATGATCAAACCTTAACGCAGGCGGTGTTGTATATACTGCGCTGAACATGCTGAAAGCCCGTCTAGACTGTATGTTTTATGCCATTCATTATACCCCCGGCATACGGAGTATGTCAAGGGGTATATAGTTTTCGTCATTGCGTCCATCGTCCGTCTGTCCATTCGTTCGCTCGTCCGTCCGTCCGTCCAATAAAGGTTCCAGCTACCCATTTTCTCTGCAACGGTAAGTCGGAGTCACCTCAACACTTCATATACTTCCTGATCATCATCCATAGCTTCATTCCATACCACACCCATGCGGCCTGCATGTCCAATGACAATGTCAAATTACTTTGAAATTTGCGTGAAAGTTTTTTTAAATATTTGTGTTAGTACACGTTATCTCTGCAACCATAAGTTAGATTGACTTGAAACTTCATATACTTCTATATCACCATACATGTATTGATTTTATAGCACACCCATACGGCTTTCATGCCCACGATCAAGGACAATTCATTTGAAGTTTGCGCTACAGTTTTTGTTTTAATGTTTGCGTTAAAGTGTTTAAGTACACAATATCTCTGCCATTGAATGTCAGATTGACTTGAAACTTCATATAAACTTCATATAATTCGTTATCATCATCCATATTTGCATTCTATAGCCAACCCTTTCATTCCGCAGGTCAATGCTCTAGGTCCGTGGTCACTGATCTTAATGGCAATCAACAACAGTTCCCAACTGTGGCTAAACATGGGAATCTTCACCTAAATGTGTTAACGATCAGTGTAGACACACAGAGCTGTCCTTACACATGCCACAGTCAAGCTATTTCATTGTATACCTAAGATGTGCGGGTTTTCATAAACAATATTTACGGAAATTGTGATTTTACTGTAAAGAACGTGAATATGTGACGAGAAAGTTTCATAGCAAATGCGGAAGTCTGAAATCTTCGACAATTTTCCCACGTTGTTCACTTCAATTATCATAAATTGTGGAAATATATTCACGTGATATAGCAGATCTGCTTAGGTACACAAACACATGGCTTGATGTCTGATAGACGTCTACATTGTTAATTATATACATAACCGCTAACAACCACGGTTGACCCCACAATAGTTGCTGGAACAGCGTAGGCCCTGATCAGACTGCAATTTAAGTCTGGGGCTATGCTGGTCGCATATGTCGTAAATTATATTTTCTAACGGTTGCCAGGGGTGGCCATGTAGAACAAAAGTGGCTTATTCCATATTGATTGGCCAGTGTAGCCCCTGATCAGCACGCTCATGCAACCTGATGCAGATCTATGATTTAGGCCACAGTTAGATCACGGTTCGTCCGCATGTACAAGGTGATAATCTGCGAGCTGTAGCGAGATACACCCCGCATCTAACCCCCTCCCCCATCAACATACAGGACTGTGGTAGATGACTGAGCAGACTCTAAACTAGACACAAAGTCATGCTGGTTAAGTCACAGATGTTTGAACAGATGGTCAGTATGGTTGTGTCAGAAGGCTATTTTGGTGAATGCTGGGTAGATTTGATTGAGGATTCTGTTGGTATTGGGTAATTTGCAAAGTTGTGTGAAGCTGCTCAATCATTACACACGATATAAATGGTCAGTTATCTACACATTCACCGTTCTGAACTTTCGGACCCATTTTATACTGTCAAAATACCAGTATTTTATGGGTTATTTCTGTATATCTGGTGGTTTAGGTGGATTGCTACAATTTACGTCACCTGCCGCGAGTTACACGTATTATTACAGTACTTTTTGTTGGTTAATTATGCCCTGTTGTGTTACAATTACCATAATACATAATAACCCTAAATATTCGGAATCAATTTACTTTGGGAAACCCCTATTAAATAGGGGTTTCCCAAAGCGAATTGTATCCAAATACATTGTTATTGTGATTAAACCAGTACTGCCATACTAACCCTAAATATTGGCACGCTCACTGTTGTGGGCAATTCATACAGTTCTATGTGTTTCACCAAATAAATGGTGTAAGAATAGTTAAGGTTATGGCGGTAGTGATGTTTATCCAGTATCCCCTGTGTATAAATATAAGACACGGTGTCGAATTAGAACACACAAAGGACATACAAACATAAGGCAATATACATGACATGATAAAATGGGGGAGCTTAAACCGAAAGGTAGGTTGTTGGTTTTTTTCACAATAATTATTCACCATAAAAATACATTGTTGTTGGTATTTGACATTTTCAATTTAAGGATAAATGTATCCATTTTTATTATACTGAATTTATTACATTGTCACAGCCATTTTGGCTGTGATAATGTAATAAATTCAGTATAATAATTCTGCATACTTGTAATCATCAAATATGTGCAGTGGTTAGTTCTATATGAAGTAATGAATTTTGGGGAAAATAAATGATTACTCCCTCAAAGTATACTTTGCTAGATAAGTATACTTTGCAATGTTGATGACTTTTCATATATCCCCAGCTCTCATAAATGTGTTCCTTCTCATACAAATATTGCACTACTTTAAGTTCTTATTGACATTATATGACAAAAGTAAACGTTGTAAGCAATAAACAGCTAGAGCAAGTGATCAGAGACCCACGGATACCACCGTCCGCCGCCTGGACCGACAAACAAACACTTTAACGCAAATATTAAAAAAAAACTTTAGCGCAAGTAATTTGACCTTGACCTTGCACATGAAGGTCGCATGGGCGTGGTATGGAATGAAAATATTGATGATGATAAGGAATTATATGAAGTTAATTAATATGAAGTCAATCCGACTTACCGTTGCAGAAATAATGGGTATCCGAAAACTTTAATGCAAATCTTACGGATGGACGAACGGATGTACAGACGGACGGACTAACGGACGAACAGACGAACGGACGGACGAACAGATGGACGGACGGAATGACTAAACCTATATACCACTCGACATACGTATGCCGGGGTTATAATAATACTGACACTCCTTCTGTACTGATCTCTGAAATGAGTAACTAAACATTTCTGTTAAATGTTAAAAAATAGCATGGCAATTTTCAAAATATAACTCCTCCAAACATGATGTAGAGTAAAGCGATTGTTATGATATAAATTTGAGTGAATCAGACTGGTCTACATTGCTTAATTTCAGAAGAGATAGTCCATTAATGCACAGATTTCATGATAAAACTGTTTTGACACGATTGCAAATATGCTTGTTAAAAAATCTTGATATAACTATGTATTTATCACTGTCCATTTATGTGCAAATGCAGTTGTCTCCTAATTAGGACTTACTATCTCCTAATTAGGAGTTGGTATCTCCTAATTAGGAGATACACATATTATGGCGAAGCGTCCCGGTGCCAATGCTATAATATGTGTAAGCTTATGTGTAGTATACCGTACGCATGTTAGTATATTTATTTATAAATAAATACAAATTAAATCTTCAACAAACATTGGGAATACGAGACCACTGTTGATTTTCAATCTGTATTAACACACTCCGTGGCACACTGTGACCGGGGAAATGGGGCTTATTGACAATACCAGTGTAGATATACATCACCATGTGCTGGGCCCGGTTGCTTAAAGCTTCTGTTAGCTTAACAGACTGTTAAATCCTTAGCATTGCTAAGGATTTAACAGTCTGTTAAGCTAACATAGGTTTTGAGCAACCGGGCCCTGATCAGGATCTACACTATTCACCATACCATTAATGAAGCACCCGAAATGTTTCTAGTAAGCGATATATATCAGCCTACAGGAGTGTGCTATTCGACCAGGAGCTACAATGGTCACACATCCCGTCGGCCTCATTTCTCCAGTCATAGCCACAAATACATGAGTACTGATTTAACTCGGGTGTTTCAATAACGTAAGATGGATGTTTTGCTAGTGTTTATAATGTTGCTTCAGGACTACTAGAACGGCTTCAAGATGGCGACAACATTGTTATCGCGGAGGGATATATGTGGGAGTTTGAGAGGCGGGGTTACTTGAAAAGTGGAGGATTTGTTCCGGAAGTAGTTCTGGATAATCCTGAATTAGTAACCATGATGCATCGCGAATATGTACACGCCGGAAGTGACGTAGTTGAAGCATTTACGGTAGGTGACACATTGAGATATGATATTTAACATCCCCTGTCGGCATAATGAGTGTGTATAGGACGTACATATTTATCCCGTCAACACAGTGCGTATGTGCCGTGAAACATTTTTGATATCCTGTCAATACGACCTAATCACTGCGTATTGATATGTGCGGTGGATGGGGTTATTTTGTAGGTGTTTTGACGGAATAAATAGAATAGTAAGTTAATGTTGTGAATGGGAAAAATATCTGGCGCGGCACGGAAACGGGATATGCTCGGCAGAGCCTCGCCCATCCCGTTTCCTGAGCCTTGCCAGATATTTTTACCCATTTACGGCACTAACCTACTATTCTCTATATATCCGATGTCTCTGTAAGGCAGACATCTGTTGAACTGTGTTGCTGTAGTTAATATGCCTGTAATGCTTGACTGCGAAGCCTAACATACACTTCGCAGCCCTGTACCCCTCCACCCTACTGTCCAACCTTCAGTAGGGGGTTCTACAAACCCCTTTCTAAGATTTGATTCGTACCAGAATCACATCACTACTGAATAGAGGCATGGATAACAGTTTCAGGTATTAATCGGGCTCTAAGCTACTGAGCCCCGCAGAGGACATGGATTTTTGTTTATTAATTCGTTCCCACGATATAACATTTCGTTCCCTCGAATTAATAATTCGCGTCCCATGAAACGACAATTCGTTCCCTCAATTTAAAAATTCGTTCCCACGAATTAACCATTCGTTCCCATGATATAACAATTCGTTCCCGCGAATTAACAATTCGTTCCCGCGAATTAACAATTCGTTCCCGTGGGAACGAATTGTTATTTCGTTGAAAGGAATTGTTAAATTGAGGGAACGAAATGTAAATTCGTGGGAACGAATTGTTATTTCGTGGGAACGAATTAATACAAAAAATAAATATACGTCCCCTGTGGGTCTCCGTACTAAACTTTGTAAAGTGCGACTTATTACCAGTGACGTAACATCAACCTTGCCATATGGTGGACAGCAGATTTCCGAATGGATGCACGATTTTAACTTTCCCGTAGATTATTACTCTATTAACTAACTAGTGTCGTGTACCCGGATGTGGCTACCTGTGGCCAGTGAAAATGCTCAGTTGTGAGTGTTTTACATGTAAAAGGCAGCGAGTGGCCACATCAATTTGCTCATCGTATGATAATAAGGTTCGTAAGAATATTTCTATTAATTTGCCTTTCACTAATGGTCTAATGGTCACACAGTCTTTTCCGCATCACATGTGCACATCATTACATGGAACATATCCACTAAAGTTTCATCAACATCGCATATCACTGTAAGCGTTATTCTAAATTCCAAGTTTGCTAGTCGTACGGTGCCCGTTTCACTAAACTTCGCACGACTAAGAAGTTCGTAAGTGCAAAACTTAAAAGGCACAACGAAGCTCACATTAGCAGCCGATTTTGGGAAATCTTATGTGGATTTCAAGTTGTTGCCCGCTACACATAGGTGGAAAGTGGTAGCATTAGTGGATTATATTAATCTTAAAAGTGAATTCATAGAAATTTTACTACGAACGTTTTTATCGTACGAAATTTAGGGAAACGAGCCCCAGCTGGTAACCACCGTTACCTGGCCTACCGGTAGTAATTATCATCGTCGCATTGCAGTATTATGCACACAGAGAGAAGTTGAGAGCCATTGGCAGAGAACACGACCTTGAGCGACTCAACAAGACGGCGCTGCGACTGGCGCGTGAGGTGGCAGACGAGACGGGCACGCTAATGGCGGGAAACTTGTGTAACACGTGGCGTTACGTCACTGACGAGCCGGAAACTCATCAGGTGACGAGGGACATGTTTACGGTGAGCACTGATTGTGGCTTTGTGGCGCTACAGTCCCTGTGGCCCGTTTCACTAAACTTAGTACGACTAATAGGTCCGTACGTGTAACTTTAGGATCATCTGTAAATTTTAATTGATGTGCATTGTATTTACATTTATTGAGTATAGACTGCATACGCAGCATATGCTCAATAAATGTGAATCAAATAAGTGTTTACAAGAAAACACTGTTAATGTGAAATGTACAGACTATTATAAGTTTGCACTTATGAACATTTTTGTCGCACGAAGTTTAGTCGGAAACGCGCCCCAGATGCTGCACACAGCGCCGGCGTAAAGTGTTTCACGTAGAAAAATGCACCGGTTTCCTGACGAGATGCCAGTTGTGTGGGTTGAAAATTTCTTGTTTATCATGCGGGCTGCAGTTTTTGTATGCGTGTAATACATGTAGTTGTTTACAATTACACACTGGACGAGTGAGACAAACATCTATTAATTGTTTTTATGTCAAAGAAGTACATATCGCTTCAAGACGGATCTAATCTGTACCACGTTTCTGAGGAACGTGGTTTTCTTCGTTTAATTGATTTCTGTAGCCTATTTCACCAACATGGCAAAGTATACTTATCTAGCAAAGTGTACTTTGAGGGAGAAATTTGCAATTTTAGGATAAGTTTATTAATTTTTATTATACTGAATTTATTACATTATCACAGCCATTTTGGCTGTGATAATGTAATAAATTCAGTATAATAATTCTGCATACTTTTGATCATCAAATGTATGCAGTGGTTGGTTCTATATGAAATGATGCATTTTGGAAAAAAACAATGATTACTCCCTCAAAGTATACTTTGTTAGATAAGTATACTTTGCAATTTTTATGAAATCGGCTACTGAGGTACATAATCACATAACATGTGCCATATATTGCCTACATGAGCAGGTGAAGTGGGCGGTGGGAGGGCGGGGCCGACTACATTATAGCAGAGACGTTCAATATGCTCGGGGAGGCTCTACTGGCGCTCGACGTCATCAAGGAACACGGAAACGGTGAGGGCCTTCCGCCAACGGCCAGTAGTTACACAACATCCTGCGTTAATCTGGCCCAGAATATCATAGTTTCTGCACATATATTGGCAATGCAAACTCGCAATCAAGTAATTCGATTGTCTAAGCCTGGGCTCAGGTTTAGGAAATTAATCTGCTTGATTTAAAATCGGTGTCCCATCTGTTAGGTTCAGACATTTCTTAATATAATTAAATAAGTGTATAATTGTGTAACTACTCCACGAGATTTAAAACTTAGAGAGTCCGCTATACAGATACCAATATGACATTTGAAGTGCATTCGAAACCATTTGTGGTTGTTACTGGATACATTAGGCTCATGCAATTCGCAGTCAATGTAGATCCAGATTAGACTGCGCATACAGGAGGATGCCACAAGCCCCCTGTCTTTTGCTACAACCACAACCATCCGTTACAGGGTTACCCGCCGTGGTCACAATCACGCCGTATATCCCTGACGTCACCGTGGACGACGTGCCGATACCGGAAGCGTGTCGACAGCTGGAGGAAGCCGGCGCCGCCGTCGTCGGCTTGAACTGCACTCGGGGCCCGAGCGGCATGCTCTCGTTGATCCGGGACGTGCGGAAAGTCTGCAAGGTTTGGTTGGATGCGTTTCTTATATGTCACACTGTCATGTACATACGCATACACTATACATGTACATGTACACTAAATTAGACTTGTACATAAGGGGCCCGTTCACTAAGCTTCGTACGACTAAAATGTTTGTAAGCGCAAATTTAGGATCGTCTGGAAATTTCAATTCATGGATTTACATTTATTGAGCATCAGGCTGCATATGCAGCCTATGCTCAATACATGTAAATCCAATAATTGTTTACAAGAAAACAGTGTTAATGTGAAATTTACAGACTATCATAATTTTGCACTTACGAACATTTTAGTCTTACGAAGTTTAGTGAAATTAAACGGCCCCCTGATTATAATTGTATTCATGGTGACAAATTAGGGTTGAGTTTGCACAGTCCGTTCAGGGTCTTCCCTGTTGGTTGCGTTACGGAAACAATGGTGTAGCGGATGTCACCATAAGTTTGTTATACGTTTTCCTGTCGTCCTACTTTTGGATATCAACCCTTTCACCCCTAACACCTAAGTAACTGGAATGGATTTTGATATGTTAATTTTGCAACCAATCCAACCGTCACAAAATGATTTTCTGACTAGTCCATTTATGAAAAGGGAGTGTTTTTGCTCTCAAAAATATGAAAATTACTTGCAAAAAGTGCAGATCCTGATGAGACTTCTCGTTACGAGCCGGCTCATATGAATCTACACGTTTTTCCAATACCACTATACAGGCATGTGGTGTTTTAAATGGTTAAAACCCAAAATATCCAAATAAACCGTAAGGTACACGTATGCTTTCGAAATATTGATTTTATATGGATTTTGTTCTATGTGATATAAATATACATGGGTTTTTTGAAGAAATATACTTTTGGAATTTTTCAAGATCTAACTTTTATTTTCGTAGTTACATCATTTCCAAACTATCTAGGAGTGCATGTTGAATTTGTTTTATATGTCTGGCATTTCGTGATCTGGTTAGTTTCATTTAGCCAGCATTCCATGCTGTTATATACTGTTATATAGTTAACGAGGTCAATTATTTCAGGAACCATTTGAAAGGGTCAGTGGGCGAAGGGCGCTATGCTCGTCAAGCAGCATTGATTGCCTGAGCCTGAGCTGTTTCACAGCTGTTTCACAGCTCAGGCTCAGGCAATCAAGCTACTTGATTGCGTGTAGATTCCAAACAACGCGGGATAGCACTTATACAAATTATTTCGTTGGTCAGATGAAGGTGTTAGGTGTTAATTAATGTGGGAGGAAACGGAGTACCCGCATTAATCCTACTTGTCCTGTCTGGCGACCACCATACCATATCACATATTGCTCCGGTCCAGGAGATGATACGATGATCGCCAGACCGACAAGTGGATTCCCTCCGGGTACTCTGTAGCCTATTTCACCAACGTTGCAAAGTATACTTATCTAGCAAAGTATACTTTGAAGGAGAAATTTTCAATTTTAGAATTTATTATACTGAATTTATTACATTATCACAGCCAATTTGGCTGTGCTAATGTAATAAATTCAGTATAATAATTCTGCATACTTTTAATCATAACTATATGCAGTTGTTAGTGCTATATGAAATAATGCATTTTAGGAAAAATAAATGATTACTCCCTCAAAGTATACTTTGCTAGAAAAGTATACTTTGCAATGTTGGTGAAATAGGCTACAGGTTTCCTCCCTCATTAAGCATTTAAGTGTATCTGCTCTGCTGTATTCCAGGGTCCGATTGCTGCGCTGCCCGTCCCGTTTAGAACTACAAACATCCGTAAAACCATTTTCGCCTTCCGGGACGAGGAAACAAGTACGTCCTCTCGTCTTTAATAATCAAAGGACTGACCATCCTGAAATTATTCTCAGTATGTGTCTGTGAATGACAAATATACTACTAATTAATGGAGTGGGTAAGCGTTTCGCGAAAAAGAAGCGTGGGAATTTCACAGCAACAACAAATGTTCAGAAATCTTACGAAACATGGCACAGATCATGACAGTTCCGCATATCTGATGCGGTTTGTCGATCTCTAACAAGATGCCCTTTATAGACAAACGACATGATGTCGTGATCTGTCTAACGGTACTGAAATAAACAAACAACCGGTGAAAACCCGCCTGAGTGTTCGTTCTGGGCCGAATTGACAAGTGGGCGAAAACGTTTAGCTAAAAATAGATTTTTTGAAAATACAAAATGATAAATAGATATTTCTTTTCTGAGAATGGAAGCCGAAACCGAAGATTGTATTCGTGCACCAAAGCATGGAGTTACGAATCGCGAATAATCGAGTATGGCGGTTAATCATCGCACCCTTAGACTACGGAAACATTTGCAATAACATAAATACGATATTGCTCATCGACAGTAAGACGATTTGATACCTAGTAAGTTGTCTTGACACGATTCCAACTGAGATATAATGTACTAAAATCGATGTCACTAGTGGACAGTCTTACATTTTGACGATATTTATCGGTTAGTTATTCGTCTTTATGCATATTATGCATTTGTGACTGCGACTGGAGAAATGGGGCTTATGTGTTTTGCCAGCGTAGACCCAGATCACATGTCCATCCACACAGTCTGGTCAGGATCTACATTGTTCGTCATGCCACCAATGAAACACACGTAATGCTTCTAATAAGCAATATATCTCCTGCATCCCTTCAATTCCCTCGTTTATGTTCGAAGCGAATGCAATGCCCCCTGGACCACTTCAATATGCACGTTTATGTTCGAGGTGTGCATTCATACCTTCTGGACCCCTTCAATTTCCTCCTTTCTGTTCGAGGCGAATGCAGTACCTCCTAGACAACTTCAATTTCCTCGTGTATGTACAAGGCGAATGCAGTACCACCTAGACCCCTTCAATTTCCTCATTTATGTTCAAGGGGAATGCAGTACCTTCTAGGCCCCTTCAATTTTCTCGTTTATGTTTACCACTTTCACCCCTAAGTAACTGGAATGGATTTTGATATGTTAATTTTGAAACCAATCCAATCGTTACAAAATGATTTTCAGACCAGTCCATTTATGAACATGGTGTGTTTTATTTCTCAAAAATATGAAAAGTACTTGCAAAAAGTGCTGATCCTGATGAGACGGCTCGTCAACAGCCGGCTCATCTGGATCTACATGTTTTGCCAATACCTCTATATATGCATTTGGTGTTGAATGGGTTAAGGCGAATGCAATGCGTCCTGAACGCATTCAATATGCACGTTTATGTTACAGGCGAAATGCAGTACCCCCTTGATGTGGGCTGTTACCTGTGTAATCGCTCCGACATTCGCAAGTTCGCCCAGGAAGCTCTAGACATCGGTGTTCAGTATATCGGACTGTGCTGCGGCAATGCGGCCAACATGCTCCGGGAAGTCGCCGACGTGTACGGACGCTGTCCGCCGGCAATGCAATATGCGCCGGACATGTCGCTCAATAGCGTTGTCGGCGATGACGGCGAGAAGGTTAATAAGGCGTTCTTGAAGTCAAGGCGATATTCTGTTGGAATTTAAATTTTACAATGATTGGTTATTTATGTCTACTGCTGTTTTGTTATGGAGAATAGCGAATAGTATGGATGGTCAATTGGTAACAATTCCCCTATTACATAGCATTTCTACCATGCTGAATGAATTATTTGTAGCACATATTACTCCATGTATGACACAGTAAATACTAAAATACAGAATAGTAAGATACAGTGGGGTCAGCCTGTAAGTGCACAAACGAACGAACACGACAGGTTGGAACCAACCTGTCGTGTTCGTTCGTGTGTGCACTTACACACTGACCCCACTGTAGGTGTAAATAATACGAGCAAGCTAAGCTGGAATAAAACAGGACACATACATCTGTACACTTACACGACGACAGCCACGCAAGTAAATGAGTTTGTTTCACATAAACATACAATTAGGCAGTAGAACCGATCAAACTGCGATATATATCCCGGTTCCACATAATGTACACACTATTTATCGTGCATTCCAATACTATTCCTTAAGCCCATTCCGAGCCATCAGCAGGAACAGGATTCCAATGTGTAGTTGGATGGAACATGTACTTATAAAAATGAGGCATTTGATTGAAACATGGTCATGGTCATATGCTAAAGTAAGCATCACAAACAACACCAGAGAAGTGCATGCTTAAAACAAAAAAGGCCATGGTTGAAGCAACTGTTTGACATAACAAAAATTGTTAAGTGTTTCCACAATCATGTGAAGGTCCAAAAGGTCAATGTCATGTTAATGGCGGCATGAGTGTGTTCCAAATGCTTACATGTATCTTATACTTATATGTACCTGTTTAGCATATACATAGCATATACATAATACACGTAATTTGTAGCTAATATACATGTCTTTGCGATGCACATGCATATACCCCTATTGTCTTAAAAATAACAAGAGTGCCATAAGTCACAAAATACGCCCGTCGAAGATGGGCCAGACAGTGAAAATGCAGAAATGTGAAGCTGCCACCAAGGCAAGAAAAATTAAGGAGAATTTGAACATATATAGCAATATTTCTTCCCCTTGTTATGATAAACAGGTCTACGAATGCAGGTAGAGATGCGTAAACTAGAAAATATATAGAATTGGATACAAAAATGTAGAAAAAATGGCTAAGTTAAAAATGTTATATTTTTAGCTCGACTATTCGAAGAATAAGTAGAGCTTATGTTGTCACCCCGGCGTCGGCGTCGGCGTCGGCGTCACCGTCACCGTCACGCCTTGGTTAAGGTTTTTAGTCAAGCTTGTATATGGAATACTACTGGCCCTACACCAACCATACTTGGACAACTTCATCTCCTAGTGATGTACATCAATAACCCCTGATCTATATTTGACCTTCACCTACATTTCCTCTTGAATTACTTGGTTAATTCCCCTTGGTTAAGGTTTTTAGTCAACCTTGGTTAAGGTTTTTAGTCAAGTTTGTATATGCAATACTACTGGCCCTACACCCACCATACTTGGACAACTTCATCTCCTAGTGATGCACATCAATAACCCCTGATCTATATTTGACCTTCACCTACATTTCCTCTTGAATTACTTACTTAATTCCCCTTGGTTAAGCTTTTTAGTCAACCTTCGTTAAGTTTTTTTTTCAAGCTTGTACATTGAATACTATTGTGCATCCAGACACCATACTTCGACAACCTTTTCTGATAGGTATGTACATCAATAACCCCTGATCTATATTTGACCTTGACCTACATTTCCTCTTCAATTACTTACTTAATTCCTTTTGGTTAAGGTTTTTTTAGTCAACCTTCTATATGGAATACTACTGGCCCTACACCCACCATACTTGGACAACTTCATCTCCTAGTGATGTACATCAACAACCCCTGATCTATATTTGACCTTGACCTACATTTCCTCTTGAATTACTTAATTCCCCTTGGTTAACGTTTTTAGTCAAGCTTGTAGATGGAATACTCCTGGCCCTACACCAACCATACTTGGACAACTTATTCTCCTAGTGATGTACATCAACAACCCCCTGACCTATATTTGACCTTGACCTACATTTAACCTTGAATTACTTACTTAATTCCCCTTGGTTAAGGTTTTTACTCGATCTATTAACCTTTTTACTCAAGCTTCTACATGGAATACTATTGTGCATACAGATACCATAATTGGACAACCTTTTCTCATAGTGATGTACATCAATAACCCCTGATCTATATTTGACCTTGGCCTACATTTCCTCTTGGATTACTTACTTAATTCTCTTTGGTTAAGGTTTTTAGTCAAGCTTGTAGATGGAATACTCATGGCCCTACACCAACCATACTTGGACAACTTCATCTCCTAGTGATGTACATCAACAACCCCTGACCTATATTTGACATTGACCTATATTTAACCTTAAATCACTTACTTAATTCCCCTTGGTTAAGGTTTTTACTCAACCTTGGTTAAGGTTTTTAGTCAAGCTTGTAGATGGAATACTATTGTGCATACAGACACCATACTGGGATAACTTTTTTTCATAGGGATGTACATCAATAACCCCTGACCTTTATTTTACCTTCACCTACATTTAACCTTCAATTACTTGGTTAATGTTTATAGTCAAGCTTGTATATGTAATACTTCTGGGCCTACATCAACCATACTTGCACAACTTCATCTCCTAGTGATGTACATCAATAATCCGTGACCTATATTTGACCTTGACCTACTTTTATCCTTGGATTACTTAGTTATCTCCCCTTGGTAATGGTTTTTACTGAAGCTTGTATATGGAATACTCCTGGGCCTACAGCAACCATACTTGGAAAACCACGCACCTACGTCCAAGGTCAAGGTCACTGTTGAAGGTCAAAGGTCAAACCTATTGAAATTCCCTTCCGCTCTATATCTTCTACACCGATGCATGGATTATCAAATGGCTTGGCACAAATGTTTCTCATGATGGGAAGGTGTGTCGCGATCAATAACCACGCACCTACGTCCAATGTCAAGGTCACAGTGGAAGGTCAAAGGTCAAACCTATTGAAAATCCCTTCCGCTCTATATCTTTTACACTGATGCATGGATTATCAAATTGCTAACCACGCACCTACGTCCAAGGTCACAGTTGAAGGTCAAAGGTCAAACCTATTGAAATTCCCTTCCGCTCTATATCTTCTACACCGATGCATGGATTATCAAATGCCTTTGCACAAATGTTTCTCAGGATTAGAAGGTGTGTCGCGATCAATAACCACGCACCTAAATCCAAGGTCAAGGTCACAGTTGAAGGTCAAAGGTCAAAAATATTGAAATTCCCAAATGGCTTGGCACAAATGTTTCTCACGATGAGAAGGTGTGTCGCCATCAATAACCACGCACCTACGTCCAAGGTCAATGTCACTGTTGAAGGTCAAGGTCAAACCTATTGAAATTCCCTTCCGCTCTATGTCTTCTACACCGATGCATGGATTATCAAATGGCTTGGCACAAATGTTTCTCATGATGAGAAGGTGTGTCGCGATCAATAAGCACGCACCTACGTCCAAGGTCAAGGTCACAGTTGAAGGTCAAAGGTCAAACCTATTGAATTTCCCTTCCGCTCTATATCTTCTACACTGATGCATGGATTATCAAATTGCTAACCACGCACCTACGTCCAAGGTCACAGTTGAAGGTCAAAGGTCAAACCTATTGAAATTCCCTTCCGCTCTATATCTTCTACACCGATGCATGGATTATCAAATGGCTTGGCACAAATGTTTCTCATGATGAGAAGGTGTGTCGCAATCAATAACCACGCACCTACGTCCAAGGTCAAGGTCACAGTTGAAGGTCAAAGGTCAAACCTATTGAAATTCCCTTCCGCTCTATATCTTCTACACGATGCATGGATTATCAAATGCCTTGGCACAATGGTTTCTCAGGATGAGAAGGTGTGTCTCGATCAATAACCACGCACCAACGTCCAAGGTCAAGGTCATAGTTGAAGGTCAAAGGTCAAACCTATTGAAATTCCCTTCCGCTCTATATCTTCTACACCGATGCATGGATTATCACACTATGCCCAGGGTCAAGGTCACAGACTTGATGCGTTTGAAACCTTAATGCTCGGCTAAATGGCTTATAATCAAAAATGCCTCGTTTTCTTTGGCTGCCAGTGGGGGTATTCGTGTGCCGACAGGCCACATTTCTAGTTTCCCTTGGTTAATGTTTTTAGTCAACCTTGATTAAGGTTTTTATGCAGGCCGCAGCCACCTTCTTTGTCAAGCTATGTGTACATCGACAACCCTCGTAGTCGAGCTATGCTGTTCTCCTACAGCTCTTGTTGTTAGATAATATTTGTTCGGCATACAAACACCACGGTGCACATCTGCAATATGTGTAGAAGACATGTGTATAGTTTCAGATCGAATGACGAAACGGTTTCAGAGGAGGTGTGTACATAGACTGTGTACACTATATGGAATTATATACACAAATGTATAACAAATGGCTAAGTTAAAAAGGTGATATTTTTCTTAACAAATATTTTTTCGGCATGAAAACACCAAGGTGCACATCTTCAATATGTGTGGAAGACGTGTGTATAGTTTTAGATTGATTGACAGAACCGTTTTGGAGGAGGTGTGTACACAAACTATACAGCTTTTCTGTCCGCCCGCGGTAAAACATACTATGTACCCTTTCTTTTAAAACGGTCGTATAAAAACAGCACATGTAGTGTTTAATGTAGAACTGACTGATTACACTAATAACTGCATGAATTATATATCGTTATCATGTATTGTATATATTTTCCAATGTTTGCAACTGATGACAAATGGTTAATTTAAATTATTGACACATGTGCAGACATATGTGGGTCCTTAATGCGGAAGAAAGTCACGCATATTTGCAATACGCATACCCATGCCATCATTATCATACCATACTACATTCTGCCTTGATCATCATACTCACTTAATTGTGAGAAGTATGCTCGTTACCCATCGCATTAACTAGACAGTCCAATAATAACATTATATTCCTTGTCAACAGTAAAACCATTTTGGAAACACTTTGAAACACTTCTTCAATACCCAAAACTACATCGTCAACATTATTTAACATCTGATCATTTTGGCGGCCATTTTTAAAATATAATTATAGCATTATGTACCTGGATATTTATATTTTATCAAATGATTTGATTTGTATATCGAACTGTTATGGATGCATGCAATATGTACTTGAAATGCTGAAATAGCAACGAATATAATTAAAGTGAAGAATAGAACAAAACAAGAACATTTTGTCCGCTTCTGTACTCTCTGATCTGGGCCTGCGCCTGGGGGCCATTTCACTAAACTTCTTACGACTAAAATGTTTGTAAGCGCAAATTTAGAATCGTCTGCAAATTTCAATTGATGGATTTACATTTATTGAGCATAGGCTGCATATGCAGCCCATGCTCAATAAATGTAAATCCAACAATTATTTACAAGAAAACATTGTTAATGTGAAATTTACAGACTATCATAATTTTGCACTTACGAACATTTTAGTCGTAGGAAGTTTAGTGAAACGGCCCCCAGTTCCGGACCTTCGTTTGCATTATTTATCGGTGTGCGACACAGGTCGACAATCCCGCTGTATAGTCAGTATACAACCAGGTGCGGATCAATGTGGGGGCTGGCGCACGCCCCCTCTAAAATTCGTCGAGTTTAGATTTTAACCACTTTTTTTTTAACGTGGACAGGTCTGATTATTTCCTTATTTCTCACCCAAGGTGTATGTTGTTACCACTCAGTTGAACCGTCTCGTCGAGGCGGTTCAACTGAGTGGTAAAAACATATACGTTTGATGAGAAATAAGAAAACTGCAGAAAATAATCTAAATTTTATGAAAGTTGAAGATCATGTCTGTCTCATTTGTAATGCACGCCCGCTCTAGACATAAATCCTGGATCCACCCCTGACAGCAACATCTACAGCAAGACAACGAATAATATTAATATCATGTTACACACACAGGTTAGGGTGACGTAACGGACCGAGGTCTATAAATACATTAAATATGCCTAAAAGCATCAATGAATGAAGAAGAAAAAGATATTTATTTTATTATCAACCTTTCAGAACAGCTATTGGCAATGCCAACTCTCAAACAAGCAATGTGATTGTCTCAGCTGGAGTCGTAGCACTGCACAGACTCAAGCTGCTTGATTTCAAGAACAACTTGTTGAACGAATTTTGAAACAAATAGTTCACATATATTTCAAATATTAGCCCAGGCGGTCGTGTAATGGGTATGAAAGAGTAAATTCAGACGTAAATTTCCACATTGATGACAGGGGCGATAACCATGTTTCCTTAAAATGTCAACGGACATTACTATTTATTCTCTGTATTTATTTGTAATGCTCAATGATCCTACTTTATAATATGTCGAAAATATAATTTTTTCAGGTGACGCATTTAATTAATATAAATAATTAAAAAAGATAATGCCTCATTTGCGTATGAAAATAGCCTGATACCACCGCGAGTCACTATCAGTAAAATAAATATTACTAACTGATTATATCTGTATAGCGGGCACCCGTAATTAGAACTGGTGGAATAGTGACACAATTATACACTTATTTAATTCCTATAAAGAACATTTCGTGCCTACTGAGTGGGCATGTACCTTTAAGTATGGTGCAAATTGTTCGCTACCTATCTTGCCAAATATGTACTACCAACTTGTAAATTGGTACATTGAAAAAGTTCACGCAGCACAACTCAACCCGCAAACAGTGGTGCAGTGCACCGTATCTAAACCGGACACCGTGGGGGTCCCCACGATGTCCCTTTGGAGACGTTTCACTGTAATTAAGCGCTGCGTGAACACGGTTTATCATTGTCAATAATGAACAGAAATGACAATGAAATACATCACAGTGAAACTCATTTACATTAATCACAGTGGGATGCCCACGGTGTCCCGTTTAGAGAGGTTCTACTGCACCCGATTTGTCCAGGGGACAAATCCGGAGTTCCCCCAAAGCGCTGGTTATTACGTAGCCCCACAGGGGACGTAGATTTTTTTTTTTTTATTAACTCGTTCCCACGAAATAGAAATTCGTTCCCTCAATTTAACAATTCGTACCCACGAAATAACAAATCGTTCCCTCAATTTAATAATTCGTTCCCACGAAATAACAATTCGTTCCCACGGGAACGAATTGCTATATCGTTGGAACGAATTGTTAATTCGAGGGAACGAACTGTTAAATTGAGGGAACGAATTGTTAATTCGAGGAACGAAATGTTAAATTGAGGAAAAGAATTGTCATTTCGTGGGAACGAATTGTTGTTAATTCGAGGGAATTCGATTGTTTATCGTGCGAACGAATTGTTAATTGGAGGGAACGAATTGTTAAATAAAGGGAACGATTTGTTATATCGTGGGAACGAATTAATAAAAACAAATCCTTGTCCCCTGCGGGTCTCCATAGGATATCGATGTAATATTATAATACTATATGTAATTGCATATGAATAGTGGGGTTGTAGACAGTTTAACAGTAGAAATACCCGTGAGCCGTGATATAAATACATTTCAACATTACACAATGAAATTACAAATTTGAAAATGTTACAGCAGAGACGACATAAATGTATGAAGTAAATATCCCTGTAAAGTATATACGCGCTATTACATATCACTAATTTTCTGGAATATATCACAGCAATATCAAGGTGCAAGATCACGTGGTTACAACAACAACAACGTCGCCCACTCCAAAGTAAGTATTATTTGATATTTTCATTAATATGCAACGGATTTTGATGAAATATGGCGCAGCAAACGCGTCCTTCATGAGCTGCATTTGGTGGCACAGACTTATGTCGTTTTTGCGGCAGGCTGTGATAATGTAATAAATTCAGTATAATAAAATTAATAAATGTATCCGTAAATTGAAAATTTCTCCCTCAAAGTATACTTTGCTAGATAAGTATACATTGCAATGTTGGTGAAATATGCTACTGATATGTACAGTTGTAAAATGAATATAATTTAAAAAAAAACACGTTCACAATAGCCCTAACAAAGTACTTTTCGAGCAATTCACACGGAAGCGCACGTTTTGTACGTGGTTTTCAAAGTAAGAGAGCGTCGGTTAGAGCGATGGTATGTACGGTAAACCAGAAGTCCCGGATTCGAGCCACGGGCCTGTGCACGTGTTTGTTTGACCTGTGACATTTGGCGTTCCACAGGAGACCGTGACTGATATAAATTATGCACTCCGAGATCCACCACGATGTGTATGTATGTATAGCACGATGGACAGAATGTGCGTATTCTTGTCCGGTTAGCTCAGTCGGTTAGAGCGATGGTACGGCAAACTAGAGGTCCCAGGTTCGACCCCCGAGCCGGAGCACATGTGTCTCACCCTGTGATATACATACATTCACTGGGAGACAACTAAATTTAGCATTGTTAATCTTCGTATCCAAATTTTGTACCCGAAGTCGAAGAATGCATTTTAACAGGCCCTATTAAACTGAATACTGTTGAAAATCTTCCTTTAAAACATAGATACAAGACAAAGAATAAACGCCCCTATTTAAAGGCACAAACTGTTCTTAACATCAGAGACATCATCTGAGACATTGCCTGGCAAAATAAACATTCATTCACCATTACCCCACATATTGACTGGCATTATTATACATTTTATATCGGACATACATTTCTATTCTGATATCAGGGGCACTAACAAGGTGAAAACCCGTGTTTTCTTAAAATGTTAACGGACATATTTATTCCCAGTATTTAGTTTTTGATGTGCAATGCTCATACTGTATTGTCTGTCGAAAATACTATTGTTTCAGGTGATGCATTTAATTAGTATAAATAATTAAAAAATATCATGCCTCATTTGCATATGAAAATAGCCTGATACCACCACGAGTCACTATCAGTAAAATATATGTATATAGGGCACTAGTAATTTTTATAACTGGTGAAATAGTGACACAATTATGCACTTATTGAATTACTATAAAGAACAGTTTGTGCCCACTGGGTGGGTATGTACGTTTAAGGACACTCGGTCTCCGATATGCGCAGAATCAAGGTGCATGATCACGTGGTTACAACAACAAGAATGTCGCCCACTCCAAAGTAAGTATTATTTGATACTTTCCTTAATATGAAACGGATTTTGATGAAATATGGCGCAGCAAACGCGTCTTCATGAGCTGCATTTGGTCGTCCAGGGAGTCCGGCACAGACATATGTCATTTTTGCGAAGAATCGATTTCCGTGTCTACCGACACGGACATCGATTCTTCACAAAAACGACATAAGTTTGGGCCAACGTACAGAGACCACCAAATGCAGCTTAATAAGAGGCAAAACCATTTACGTAATAAGGACACTATAAAAGAATACGTACTTTTGAATTGGTACTTGTTGTTGTTGATAGTACCACGTGATCATACACATTGATTGCGACAGAGTAAGAATAGAAATGTAAAACTATTTTATTGTAGATTTGACTCTTATTTCTGAACCCAATTATACCTAAGAGTCACGTGGAAAAATCGCATTTTTAAGTAACGTTTATAAATATTATACACGTACTGAAAAATATATGTACCGCTGCGAACGCTAGTGTTTCTGCAATCGATGGGTATATGTATACTATACGGTGTTCCGTTTAGGCCATTGTACTATCGTCATCGTAGCATCGTAATGTCATCATCGTAGTATCGTACTATCGTTATCGTAGCATCGCCTTCCGGATGGACATGCGGAAACATTCGGGAATCACGGGATCCTATACCGAATTAAGACGCGACGTAATATATGACGTCATTTTTACATTATATTTTGTTTAAAATCTTCCTAACAGACAGTACGATGACGATAGTGCAATTACTATCATGACGATAGTACGATGTTACAATGACGATAATATGATTCTACGTTGACGATAGTACGATATAACGATGCTACGATAACGATAGTACGATGGCCTAAACGGAACATCGGAAATTAAAGTCTACCAAATGATGATCCTGTTTACGACACGCTCTGATAGTGTATAGTAGAATAAGGCGTAAATTACTTGCAATTTGATCATAAATAATATGAACTTTGTTGACGTAATGTTCAGTCAATACAAAATATATTATACATCATTTCCGACACAGTTCCTTTAAACGTACGTATCTGATAACAATAACGACGACACTTGCTTTGTTCTGATAAAATATGTGAAGTTACCACATTTACGCTTCAGCGCTGTCTGTCTGCAGCTATGTACAGTGAAACCTCTATAAACCGACAGACATTTGATCATTCTGAGCCATACTTGTGTGCTATGCGATCACAAACAGACATTATGACCTGAGAGAAATGACCAAGAAACTCATAAAAAATAAGATCACAGGCGTTCACTTGGTGTCCGGTTAGAAAGGGTCTAATATATATTTGTTCTCCATTTACCAGTGTTCAGCAATTACAATTGCAGCGCCACCTGCGTAGTTGAACACCATATAACAATTAGCTACAATAATTCGCCTCCGATATGTTATCTACGGCTACAATTTGACCCATTCAAAAATGTGAGCATGTAGGTAGTCAAAATTTAGTAAACTGTATATTTTATACCTTTAAACAAATAATCCTTGATGTATAACTAGTAAATTGCCAACAATAATAGAACAGGGAAATAATTTTCCCATGCAAGCCATCTTTTCTTTTGTTGTTGTTCAACATTCAACATTATGATAATGAAATGAAACTTTCAAATTTACAAGATATACATGTAAATGTCAGGTACATGTAAACACCTTGACACGGTAAAATAACCAATTTCTGCATATGTATGTTCTTTATTAATACTTTATTGATACAGCTTTGATAGTTTTATATCGCTAACATATCAAACACGCCGGATAACCGATTGCAAAAATCACTCTTCCATGTGTTACATTAAAGAGATGGGGTTAAATTGCTACCCTCGTGAAAGGTACGGAGCGGGGTAGCAATTTTGTTTCTATATAACAATATACACAACCGCCTGCGTTAATCATGCAAAAAAATATCAATGTTTCTGAACATCTATTGACAATTCCAACTCCCAATCAAGCAGTTGGATTATCTGAGCCTGAGTTGTAACACAACTCAGGCTCATCTAATCAGGCTGCTTGGTTTCAAGCGGCCCCCTGGTGAATAACGCGCAGTAGGGGATGGTACACTCGTTACAATCTCCTTAGAATTATATTAGAAACCAGTACATACAGCAGAAGTTCAGGAACAATAAAACAATCCATGAAAACCCAAATTTCGTAATTGTTTATATTGTTGTTTGTTTTTTGTGGCTTTCTGCTGGTTTTTAACATAATTAGTGAGATTGTAACCATTTTGCCATACCTGTGTTATTCACCTGTCCTGTATAGTAGACGTATCTGCAGATATCGGGACACAAAAGCCGGGAACACTGAAATAAACTGCCAACACCATGTCGCCAGGTACGTGTTTACATGTCTTACTTCTGTGGTTTAGCTTTCTGCACTTGATTACATGTATAAACTGTCCTGGGCCTTTGTAGTGCTACATGTAATATGCCACCCCGATACTCATCAAGATGCATATGTGTATATTTTATGGGACACATTTTTGTTAGATTCATAAACTAAATTTTGCTTTATTAAACTTGTGTCTGTACTGTAACTGTGAGGAACAGTGTGTGCATACCTTTACTGAATATTCCACGGTTTGACAACTACTACTGTCTGTTCCACGTTTTGCTGCAGACGAACTTTTGGCTTTTAAACACATTAAATCTAAAAAATAATTTTTCATTAATAACAAAAAGGTCACCCTCCCCAAATTGTTTTGTTTGATGAAATTCCATCAAATATTAATTTTATTTCGAAAAAACGATTTTTCTATGAGAATTTAACATGGGGAGTCAATTTCCAAAATTTTTCGTCCAAAAAACGAAACATTTTGGAAATTGAACCGAAACCTGGCGAAATAGCTTGAAAATGATGTAACTAAGAAAACAAGTTAGATTTTGAAAATCGGTCCACAAATAAAAATGTTTTTAAAAAATAATCTATTTTTAACCCCCATGTTACATTCACATAGGAATATCGTTTTGTCGCAATAAAATCAATATTTGATGGAATTTTATAAAAACATTTTTTTTGGGGAGGATGACTTTTTTGATATTGATAAAAAAGTACTTTCTTTTAAATATTTTTTAGATTTAATGTGTTTAATAGCCAAATGTTCGTCTGCAGCAAAACGTGGAACAGACAGTAGGCATATTGCATATTTGTTGCCGTGACTGCAGACATGGGGCTTATGGGATATGTGACAAATGCAGCTCCTGATCAGATATAGCACTCTCTTGTAGCCTGAGAACTATCTGTATTAGAAGCATGACGGGTGCTTCATTGATGGAATGGCGAACAGTGCAGGCCCGTGATCAGACTGCGCGGATTGCGCAGGCTGACCTGGGGCTACACCTGTAACGTTGTTTACTCGAACTCCAACCAGAGTTTTAAGAATATTAAGATTAGCAATGATTGTATAAGATTATTTGAGAATAGTAATGTGAGGAGTCTTAATACAAAACTATTTAATTAATCAGTTATGTCACCGTTATATGTTCTACTAACTAACTATATTTTAATACTTCTAATACATCTGGCTGTGCACGGCTGTCCCAATGAACCAGTCGTCCAGTCGTCAAGCTCCTCTGACTCGACCAGCGCTGTCTGAATATGTAACCAGCAACACATAGAATCTACAGGACTAGGGAGTATCCAGAACAGCAGTCAATGGGATTGATGTAGAATGATGCAATCCTTGGCATTCGGGTTAGATCAGGATCTGCACTACTCGTCATTCGATCAATGAAACACCCGTCATACTTTTAACGAGGGACAGAGATCGTTATCAGGCTACATACAGGAATGTGCCATTTGATCAGGAACTACATCAGAGAATCATATAAGCCCCATTTTCCCAGGCACAGTTGCATGTCGAGGATGATAACCGAGTACGAGCTCTGTAGCCGACGACTTAACCAAAATTGCAATGCATACTTGCCTATCAAAGTGTACTTTGATGGAGTAATCATTTATTTTTCCCGAAATGCACTATTTCAAATAGAACTAACGACTGCATATATTTGATGATTAAACGTATGCAGAATTACTTTTGTGAATGTATTACATCATCACAGCCGAAATGGCTGTGATAATGTAATAAATTCAGTGTAATAAAAATTAAAAAAGATTTATCCTTAAAAATTGAAAATTCTCCCTCAAATTGTACTTAGCAAGATAAGTATACTTTGCAATTTTGGTGAAATAGGCTACAGGTTTTGCAATCACAGGTCCTGTATCCGATTGCACCAACATTGATTAAGGTACACTTACCTACCTACTATAAGTGCACTTTGCGAACATAATAACTTGTTGATTTGACAAGAACATATTATTTTCTTTAACAAACATATTAAGTGTGGTTGTTACCGCACAACAGTTTGATCCGCTCTGCACTGTTCGCCATTCCAGCACTGAAACTCCTGTCATACTTCTAACAAGCAATATAGATCGTTATCAGGTTATCATGAGGAGTGTGCCATTTGATCAGGAGCTACACGCGTCGCAAATCACAAAAGTCCTATTTCTCCATACAGGGCTACATTAATTAATGTAAAATTGCAAAAGCACTCTCTCAACGTGCACTTATCTACATGTATCATGTGCAAGGTGTATGATCACGTGGTACTAACAACAACAACAAGTACTGAAATTTCCAGAATCCATCTGATTCAAAGTACGTATTCTTTTATAGGCTCCTTATTACGTAACGGATTTTGATGAAATATGACGCATGAAACACGTCTTGTTAATCTACATTTGGTGGTCCCTGTATTTTCGCCCAAACTTGTGTCGTTTTTGCGAAGAATCGATTTCCGTGTCTCCGACAAGGAAATCGATTCTTTGCGAAAACGACATAAGTCTGTGCCAAACTCCCTGAACCACCAAATGCAACTCATGAAGACGCGTTTGCTGCGCCATATTTCATCAAAATCCGTTGCATATTATGGAAAATATCAAATAATACTTACTTTGGAGTGGGCGACGTTGTTGTTGTTGTAACCACGTGATCATGCACCTTGATGTGTATATTAGTGTGATTTGCGAGCTTGATGAAATCCACTACAGGATTGTTGGAGCGTCTGCAAAATGGCGGGCAGATTGTGATGGCGGAGGGATATCTCTGGAGATGGAAGAGGCGGGGCTTCGCACAGTTCGGCGAGTACATGCCCACGGTCGTCATAGATCGACCCGATGCCCTCCGCAACCTACACGAAGAGTTCGCGCTCGCCGGCTCTGACGTCATACAGGCGTTCACTGTGAGTCCCTCGTACCGTGTATTCGCGAGAAGTACGCTTTGACATAACTGCAAGACGGATTCGCAACGATATATTCATAAACACACGAGGGGATGGTCCACACTTGGCGGCGGTATATTCATAAACACACGTATGGTTGGTCCCAAATTCATAAAGGTACATGTTACATGTGGATGGCCCCAACTAGGTGGTGGTATATTCAAAAACGCACGCAGAGTTCACACTGTGATATAAATAAACGCTTGGGAGTTTGCGCTCGTAGGAGCTGACTTTGTTGAAGTAATGATTTACGATGCCTATATATTTTCGTTATATCTGCCCACATATCAGCCCGATAATTGTATGTGCTCGCTCTTGCCTGTCATATCGTAACTCCACGAGGGTTCAAAATCATTATATTAATGTTTGGGTAAAATTCAGGGTATTAATTGTTAGCTATTAATATGTACATGTACACGCTCAATGGGTTCAGACTGGTATATTCATTAACGGACTCAGTAGCCGATTTCATCAAAATTGCAAAGCATACTTATCTAGCAAAGTATACATTTTTTTCATATCGAACTAACGACTGCATATATTTGATGATTAAAAGTATGCTGAATTATAAAACTGAATTTACATACATTATCACAGCAAAAATGACTGTGATAATGTAATGAATTCAGTATAATAAAAATTAATAAATGTATCCTTAAATTAAAAGTTTCTCCCTCAACGTGTACATAACTGGATAAGTATACTTTGCAATTTTTGTGAATTCGGAGGTGGCCGGATTAGCTCAGTAAGTAGAGCGTCGGGAGACCCCGGGTTCGATTCCCACCTCTGCCGCTGTGAAATCGACTAATGATGTGCTGGCAACGAAAAAACAGCAGACGACAACAACATTCAATTAAGCAGTGTAAGGGTATTTGTGCGAGGAGGAATTGGCGTCACTCTACCATTTAGGGTGAGTATATTCATAAACGCAAGTCTTTAACATTATGTCGCTCATTTTGGTCTTCTCATTTAACAGTATTATGCGCACAGAGAACAATTTCGTCTCAAAGGTCGCGAAGGTGACCTGGAGAAAGTTAACAGAGACGCGTTAAAAATTGCGCGGGAAGTGGCAGACGACTTCGGCAAACTGATGGCGGGAGGTCTGTCCAACACGCCATTGTATAAACCTGACGATGAGGAAGTTCGTGCCAAACTGACATCAATGTTCAAAGTAAGCCATGCCCATGTGTTGTGTGATAATTGACAGCTTACGTTCACAGTGCGTTCAATTGATACCTGGTAGTAGACGGCTGTACTAGGTTTCACCATGGTATACACTAACAACGAGGAACTCTACAAGATAGTTATTTCTCATTCCAATCCTCTACACACTGGTTGTATATATATACTGTATTGAATAAAATATGTTTATACTACGTCACCACTTTACTGACAACAAGGCATTTTAAGTATAACGATTTTAACCCATTATATGCGGTATACACCTTTACGGGTATGAATTTCTTAAATATTTTATTTTTATTTTTGTTATTTCTCAATGAAAGTTTATTTTGCGACCACTCATTTGAACCGTCTCGACGAGACGGTTCAAATGGTGGTCGCGACATATACTTCTAAGCAAAATTAAATAAAATATTTATGAAATCCATATCCAATAAAAATGGCATATCCTCAGCATTAAATGGGTTAAAGTATTCGTTATCGGGCTTTGATCGTCAAGGTATATGTATGTTGAAGCTCAATCCCGATTCTGGAACCTTTAAGACAGGTATACGTACCCTGGCGGAAGCACATAGAAACGAACATACCGACTACTTGTATCAGCAGCTTACTAAAGTCTGACTAGAATTCGAAACGGATGTTTTGCCCATAAATCGACGAAACACATTTGTGTTTAGACAGTCTTCGAAGTATTAAATATAGTGCCAAGTCAAATGAGGACTTTGTAGCTAATACAATTATCAGTGTTTGTTTATATCCCAAGTATTAACAGCTATATATCTACTGGTCAGATTTAAAATTTAAATTTAAAACCAACCAATCACATACGGCAGTATGTGGTCTGATAATTACATGATAATATATTTAAAAAGGTAAACATACACAACAAAGATGTAGCTGTTTTCAAAGGGCAATACAATCATAAATATTGAAATATTATTTTATTTGGTTCTCTTTGTATTTGCTATTAAATACAGCTTTTAAATAGTAAATCAGCCAGGCAATCCGAGTTGTATCACACACGCAGATTAGAGTTCTCTTTACAGTTGCTTTAACGCAATATAGTCAGCCTTCCATATCATTGGCAGGAGCAGGTGGAGTGGGCGGTGGAGGGCGGCGCCGACTTCATCATAGGCGAGACCTTCGGAGATTACGGCGAAGCCCTACTCGCCCTGCAGGCTATCAAGCAGTTCGGACATGGTAGTATTGTTATCATTTCCAACGCCACGTGCATCTATCATAATGTTTAATGGTAATATAGTTTAACACGTTCAACACCACATGCCTCTGGCATAATGTTTAGTGGTACTAGTGTTTAACACTTCCGACATCACATGTCTCTGTCATAATGTGTACACACAATGTAGATCTAGATGAACCGACTAGCGGGATCTGCACTATTTGTAATTATTTTCACAGTTCATTGTACAAGTCATTACTTGACGAACTAAACAAACACCAGACTAGAGCATTTTATTATCAGGTTTATCTGGCTTGTCTCAGAAACTAGGAATTGCGAGGTGAGCCTCGGAATACTTACGCCTCTTCTAGTCTTGTCTGATAAACTTGATATCAAAAGAAACTACAGGCCCGTAGCGGTGAATACAACAATGTCATGGCTGAGTGTTGAGCGGGGGATCGGTGGGCCCTGCCCAAGACAAAGATTAAACATAGACTCTCAAAATGGTATTTCCTGCGTTCTCGAGCCAAAATAGTGCCACGGCGCGCCGTGGTGGTGTCTACGACCGTGCACTAGCATGGTATTATATATTTGTACGGTTTGTAGCGATCCTAATATAATCGTAGATACTAGACAGGAAATTACATCGACACAATATAGTAAAGTAGAGCAACAACCTGGGCGTATCTGATAAGTAGGTGTACTGTCAATTAGAACATAGTGTTGTATTATGTACCATATAGTATTACATCAGTCTGTGTTCCAATTAGCCAGCACTGTTACATGCTATACAGAGTTAGTTCCCCTGCTACTGTCATATAAATACAGCCCCATTTGGTATAGCAACCACTCTTAGTATAACACGTAACCTAAGCAGTCATATATGTTACATGTATTAAACTAGTGTATAGTTAGAATACCATTTGTCATTCTATGAAGTCCTACACCACATACATCATAACATTACATGGTGTCAGAGGTAAAAGAAGTTAAAAGTTACCAAGCATTATTATGTAAAAAATAATTAATCGACTTGGATTAAACTAAAAAACTGGACAATACACAAGTGAACAACAATGGAATTATCTGGCGTTCCAACTCCGAAAATGGACTGGGATTCACCCAACCTGCCAGAAACGTGGGAGAAGTTCGAGGACCACCTTCAGCTCATATTCCAGGGCCCATTAAAGGGAAAGTCGGATGAAGAAAAAGTTACTTATCTACTTTTATGGGTTGGCAATCGAGGCAGGGACATCCGGAAAACGTGGAACCTGGATGCGGATGACGCCAAGAAATTAAGCGTCATCTGTGACAAATACAAAACTCATGTTCGTCCAAGATGAACCCGGTGTTTGGACGATACAAATTTTATAATGAAGTACAGGGATCCGACACCGTGGAAAACTTTCTGACTCGCTTGAAACTCGCAGCGAGAGAATGCGAATTTACAGATCCAGACGGCATGATCCGTGACAGGATTGTGTTTGCAACGAACTCGTCAAAAGTTCGTGAAAGACTCATCAACGAGGGTGCAGACCTAACATTGGACAAGGCAGTCCAAATCGCCCAGAGTTACCAATACTCTCAGGAGCAACTCCAGAGCATGAGCGGTCCGGAAGTACATGCCGTACGCCACAAACAACAACCTCAGCCAAGGGAGGCCAGCCGTTACCCATCGCATAACCCCAGTCATTACCCGTCTAACAACCCGAGAATGACGAGGAAACCGGAGTACCACCGTAACAGACCGACGACATCATCGTGCGGGAACAATCCGACGACATCATCGTGCGGGAATTGCGGATACACACACTCTAAAGCGGAAACGTGCAGAGCCAAGGGCAAACAGTGTGATTACTGTCACAAATGGAATCATTTTGCTTCTATGTGCCGTAAAAAGAAGCATGATAAATCTAGGAAATCCGTCAATGTTGTCAATTGTGCACCAAATAGTGATTCTGAAGATGGAATATCAGATTTCTTTGTTGATAGTGTTGATACGAAATCAGTCAGAAATGGTCAAGCATACGTGGATCTCGAGGTAGGCCCTAAATTATCTAATGTCAAATTCAAGATTGACACAGGTTCACAAGTAAACATTTTGCCTGAACGCATATACCATAAATTAGGCATCAAACATGTTTTACAGAAACCACCAGGTCCACTCTTCGCTTACAATGGTGGCATACTTCAAAGCATCTGATTTTGTAATTTGCCATGCAGACGTGATAACAATGACATAACAATTGATTTCCATGTAATTCACACTGAGTAATCGCCGATATTGGGTCTCAATACATGTCTTGATCTTAACCTTGTCAAACTGACATACTCTGTAGAGGCTACACATACGGATGACAAACCCCTTGACAAGAAAACTGTCTTATCTCAGTACAACGACGTATTCAAAGGTATAGGCACGTTTTCTGGCCAATGCACCATTCAAATTGAACCTAGCGCCAAGCCAGTGGTCCATCCACCGAGGCGTGTCCCCGTCGCACTACGTGATCGACTCAAGCAAGAGCTCGACCGTATGCAAGAACAATCCATTATTACCAAGGTAACAGAGCCTACCGACTGGGTAAATTCAACGGTTATTGTTGAAAAACCACAAACAGGCAAACTTCGCATATGCCTTGATCCCCATGATCTAAACAAAGCAATTCTCAGACCGTATTATCCTATGCGAAGTCTCGAGGATATACTGCCTGAACTTGCCGGTTCACAGTACTATACTAAGCTTGACACACGGTCAGCTTACTGGACATGCAAGCTGTCGGACGGAGAAAGCTCGTTCCTCACAACATTTAATTCTCCTTACGGCCGGTACCGCTATTTACGGCTACCGTACGGTCTGAAATCATCCAAGATGTGTTTCAACGGAAATTAGATGAGTGCCTTGAGGGTCTAAACGGCGTTGTGTCCATAGTTGATGACGTCATTGTACATGCACGTACACGTCATGAACATGACCAGAATTTGCATGAAGTTTTGCGTCGCATGTCTGAGAGTGGTATCAAATTGAATGAAGACAAATTAGATGTAGGAGTCAGTGAAGTCCAGTACTTTGGACATCTCCTGACCTCAGATGGTCTCAAACCTGACCCTGCAAAAGTGTCTGCTATCAGAGACATGGACCCGCCGTGCAACCGTGCGGAGTTGGAAACAGTCTTGGGCATGATAAATTACTTGTCCAAATTTGCCCCAAACTTGGCAGAAATCACCAGCCCTATGCGCAAGCTGCTTGTCAAGGACGTGATTTTCTCCTGGGACAAACCGCAAGACACAGCTTTCCGAAAGGTCAAAGACCTCATTACTCAGAGTCCAGTCTTATCTTACTATGACAGTAAGAAGCCACTCACATTGCAGACAGATGCATCTCGCTCGGGACTAGGCTGTGTTCTTATACAAGAAGGCAAGCCAGTTGCATTTGCATCCAAATCACTCACACCTGCAGAAACCAAATATGCCATGATCGAGCTAGAATTGCTAGGCATATTATTTGGTGCAAAACGGTTTCACCAGTATGTCTATGGTCATACAGTGCTTGTGGAAACAGATCATTTACCACTCATAGCAATTATGAGTAAACCACTTCATTCATGCCCTGCAAGGTTACAGCGTATTTTACTACAGCTGAAACAATATGACCTGCAGGTCAAACACGTTCCTGGTAAAAACATACCAGTTGCTGATACACTATCGACGAAAGCTGGTACCTGACATCTTTCCCCAGCCTAATTACAGGCATAGATGCACATGTTCACACAGTCCGTATCCAGTTTACCCGTCAGTGATCGCAAAATGCAAGAAATTGCAACTGCTACTGAACAGGATGCACACATGACAATTCTCAAACAGGTTATCATGCAAGGATGGCCTAACACGAGAAAACAATGTCCACCAGAAATTCTCAGTTTCTGGAACTACAGAGCGAGCTCACAATTGCTGACACTTTAATCTTAAAAGGTCAGAAACTTGTGATCCCAACATCACTCAGATCTAAAATGCTAGAAATACTGCACACAGGATCATATGGTTATTATCAAAACCCAGAAACGTGCTCGTGATGTGATGTTTTGGCCAAACATCAGCTCAGATATTTCAAACATGATTCAGCAATGTTCTGTTTGCCAAGAGCATAGAGCATCGAATGCTAAAGAACCGCTGATCTCACATGAAACACCTGATTATCCATGGCAAACTGTTGCTACAGACATATTCACATGGGATGACAAAAACTTCCTTGTAACCGTGGACTATTATAGTCGTTACTTTGAAGTCCAGCAGCTGTACAGAACCAGTTCGAAGGCTGTCATTGCTAAGCTGAAATCTGTATTCAGTAGACATGGAATTCCAGGTCAGGTTAAATCCGACAACGGTCCTCAGTTCTCATCTCAGGAATTCGCAAACTTTGCAAAAAGCTGGGATTTCAGCCATGTTACCTCTAGCCCGAAATACCCAAGGTCAAATGGTTTGGCTGAGAGAACTGTCGGCATAGTGAAAAGCATTTTCACTAAGGCCAAGGTCGCTGGTACTGATCCATATCGTGGGTTACTAGAATACCGCACTACCCCTCTGACAGAAATGGATTATTCCCCTGCTCAGTTGCTAATGGGTCGCCGTCTCCGGTCATATCTTCCAACAATGTCAGAGCAATTAAAATCACAAATTCCCCTCATGACATAGTACGTGAGAAAATCACTCTGGCTCACAAACAGAGTAAGAAAGATCATGACAAGACAGCAAAGTCGTTGGTACCCTTGAATGTTGGTGACTCTGTGCGAATTCAAAATGACAACAAACGTTGGCAGCCTGCTATTGTTACCAAAAAGCACGACCAAAGATCATATATTGTTAGCACGTCTAACGGTGCCATTTACCGGCGAAATCGCCGACACCTCTTAAAATCAAATGGGAATTCTCAAAATATGTATTTTCAATTACCATCAGTTAACTCGAAACCACAAAGCTCCAATAACAGTCAATGTGACATTGATTATAATTTGCCTAACCACGACATCCAACCTGCTTCGCCAGCGAAATCTGACATTCCACCTCCAACAGCCCCAGGAATGATTCTACGATCTGGCAAAGTTAAATCAGTGTAGATATGACTACATTCAGATACAATGTGCATACTAATGTAGAATAGTATTGTATAGTGTTTAGTATTACAGTCATCAATATAGTTTATACTACATTATACATTAGAGCAAATGACATAAACTCAATACTGGACAATGGGATTATCCAGAACTACAGAAACACACATTGTCGTTTTCTCGTGATAAGGGTACAAGCACTGATATGGGACCCCACAGTTAGTGTTGATTACAACGGATGTATCACTGTTAAGTTGACATAAAACAATAAACCACATTTACGTAATGTGACCCATGTTTTACCCACGAGATTAAAACAGTATTGGGGAACGGATATATGTCCCACACCTTCACATTAATCACAATTAACATAGCATACATAGATTAATCTGTCAATCCCACACTTGTGAGATTTGCACTGATGTTACATGTTTATACCCTGTTTAAAGGTATCCTCACAGTAAGGGCAATTCATATTTGTTTTTATTTTAAAAACAGGGAGATGTTGTATTATGTACCATATAGTATTACATCAGTCTGTGTTCCAATTAGCCAGCACTGTTACATGCTATACAGAGTTAGTTTCCCTGCTACTGTCATATAAATACAGCCCCATTTGGTATAGCAACCACTCTTAGTATAACACTCAACCTAAGCAGTCATAGATGTTAGATGTATTAAACTAGTGTATAGTTAGAATACCATTTGTCATTCTATGAAGTCCTACACCACATACATCATAACATTACACATAGGTTGTGATATATCAAAATGTTCGTTAAAGTCTCTAGTTCATGAAATCACTTGATGCGATTCTGCGCTCCGTGGGCAAATGCATCAAATTCAATTTTGCACTCTAGATGACCGCCAAAATATCGATATTCGATTGATATCATAATTTGGTGCAAATGTGTTGTAAAGGTGGTCAAAATAGCGGAGTTAAACGTTGTAAGTAAATGCAAATGCTTAGGGACTTAACGACGGCACTGGCTGACCATGCATGCCGTCTCCCAAGAAGGAGAGAATGGAAGGAGGATACAGAGGAAACCAGCCCCAGGGGGCTTAGCTCTTATTATAATAGTCCCCTCTGGTTTTTCAACGTGCACAGACTCTCCTTCAAATCTGATACACTGGACCGCCGTTTAATGTCCCCACCCGAAAGGACTAATACAGCAGGAAATACAAAGTATGTCAGAAATACTGACGCCCTGGAACTGAACCCTTAATCGAACCCTGTTCGCCAACGTGGCAGCCCGACGGTGTTAGCCCTCGACCACGGTCTTTTTACTTTTGTATGTAAATCAAGTGAATATACTTGTTAAATATCAGTGATATCAAAGATTTAATAAATGGAAAATGTGAAAATAATGACTGTGTATAGTGCGATAAATATATAAACATATATTTTTATATTCGATCACTTTTATATCACTTCGCGGTCTTAGAATCGTCTCTGGAGCTTTTAAAATGACCCTACATATGCTGATCACGGTGGAGCTTGGGTATATATGAACATTTGATAAAGTTAACGTTATAAACACTAATGCTATACATATATAGAGTAAATTTTACCGAAGTCCATTTATGCGATGTATCTGACAACATTAACTTACCTACTGTATCGAGAGTAGTATATTTGTCTTGCACGGTTGCCTTTGATGTTGATTGTATGGATTGCCTTACCTTAAACTTAACTCTGCAGACATCATTGTACCGCTGGCAAGAGACTAATCGCCATTAGTATTCTCAACCCTATCCCTTAAACACACTCATTATTTCGACTAGCACACATAGTTAAACATTTTCATGCTGAGGATACACCATTATGTTTTCGAAAAATCCTAAATATTTGCCTTCTATGCGCTCAAAAGTATATGTCGTGACCACCATTTGAACCGTCTCGTCGAGACGGTTCAAATGAATGGTCACAACATATACATAATTAAATATTCATTAAATTTCATACCCTTAAATGTGTATTCCAAAAGGAATGGGTTGAACTTGCTTCTTTAAATGTTGTCTGGCCACTGCCACGATCTGCAATAATACACAAGATGACGTGGATCTGCGGTCTTTCTGTGTATTTCTGCACAGAATATCCAATGTTCTAGAAAACTTGAACGGCCACATTTCCGATCGCCAAGACCATTTCATAGGCTGTGGTTCACTGGAATCCCGAGTAAGGGATGGTTCGTAACATGACAAACATCTCCCAGTGTGTGATGATGTTGTGTATGTCGACAATTTACAAATGCATGACCAGCGTACCCTCCGATCAGCATGCGCATGCATAGTCTTGTTAGATTCTACATTCGTCGCAATCCTGGAAATCTATAATAAGTATGTCCACAAAACACAGTTTTTTAACAGTCTGTTGATTGAAAGAGTACACTGCAGACACGGATTTACACCTCATAAACCCAGTATTATCAGCTCAATCATAGATCACTACAGTTTATAAGATGTATTAGAAATAATATTTACATGATGTCGATGAGAAAGTCGCGTCTCATATGAATGCCTTCGCTTCCCAAAATGTGCTTCGTGACTATTGCGACCAGTTTAGATCCATATCCGTTATTGTGTATTAATTTTGTCGGACATTTTAGCGCATCTTGAATGTATATTTCATTATGCATGGACTCTTCTATATCAATGTTAATAGTATTATATATATTATTGAGAAATACCTGGTTATACATGTACATATGGAAGCGTCCTGGTGCCAATGTTAAAATATATTTATCTCCTAATTAGGAGATACTAAGTCCTAATTAGAATATACTATCTCCTAATTAGGACTTAGTATCTCCTAATTATGAGATAGTAAGTCCTAATTAGGAGATGGTAACTCCTAATTAGGATATATTACTCCTAATTAGGAGTTAGTATCTCCTAATTAGGACTTACTATCTCATAATTAGGTCTTAGTATCTGCTAATTAGGACTTAGTATCTCAAAATATTTTAGCATTGGCACCAGGATGCTTCCATATATACATGTAGACACCGTCAGTGTTTGTCTACTGTGAGTAAAGCTCAATATATTGCAATTATTGCATGCGAGTGTACTCACGCGCTACAAACTGTCCACCAATAAGCGTATCGGCTGGTGATGGGACCATGTACAACTCATAAGCCGCATTCCTCCACTCACAGTCGGACTGCCACGCTGCCGGCCCGGGTTCAGTTCCAGAGCGTCGGTATTTCTGAGATACCTTGTATTTCCTGCTCTACTAGTCTTTTCAGATGGGGACTTTAAAAGGCGACCACGTGTATCAGATTTGACGGAGTGTCTGTGCACGTTACAGAACCAGCGGGGACTATTATAGTAAGAGCTAGGCACCCAGGGGCCGGTTTCCTCTGTATGCATCTCATTTCTTTCTCACCTTCTTGGGAGACGACGCGCAAGGTCATCGAGCCAGTGCCGTCGTTAAATCCAGTACATTTACATTTCCTCCACTCACAGTCACATTTGTCTCCCGCAGGGCTGCCGGCGGTCATAACACTGGCAGCGTACTGCGCCGACACTACCCTGGACGATTTCCCCGTCCCGGAAGCTTGTCGACGGCTCGAGGAACACGGTGCCGCCGTCGTCGGCGTCAACTGTGCTCGCGGGCCCGACGTCATGATGCCATTGGTGAAGGAAATACGCCAAGTCTGCAAGGTATATAGTATATTAGTGTACTATCCGCTTCATTAAAATGAGACACATGAATGCCATTATTTGTAATACATGTCACCTGACTATTGTAACAGACACCCTATCGCCATTTTGATTGATTATGCCATGAAAATCAATATGTCAATATGTTTCTCAAGAAATTTGCGCCGGTTACTGGACTAAAATGAATTTATGCGATAGCTCTTAAGTTGGACTAAATGCCATATAATCAGGAAACAGGTACGTTTTTCGAGGTGAAACATTTTCCGCCTGTGCGGAGTGCAGCACCAGTGGATTGTTGCATTTGTTATTTGGCAGGGCCCGATAGCGGCACTTCCGGTGGCGTACCGCACAACGGACGACAATAAGTCGTTTCAGTCTGTTACAGATCCAGTGTCCGGTAAGTGCCAGTAGACCGGCGATCCCCGGCTGTAGTGATAGCTCGGCCCCAGTTGGTAGTTGTTACAGGTGGCCCACCACCATTGATTTCTCCTATCTAAACTAACCATTTATCGCATATTTGACAATTCTCTTCTACTTTAATGGTAGCATATGTATGTTGTGGGAACTATTTTCCCGTTACCTGTACCATCCTGCTATGGATTTTCATTAAGTAAAATATAGGTTTCATTAATGTTAAGAAAGATACATTCAATATCAATAGCCAGTGAAAGCGCTTTGCGTATTTATGTTACGCTGCAAATAATTTCCTAACTATATGTCTTTCAACAGAAAATGATACCCTTTTATCTTTCGATCAGGGGGTGGGGGAAGGGGCAAATCGGGATTCATTTATCACGTGTGCCATGACGTAGTTTCCTACGACTATAGTACATGTGCCAGACAGGGTGGTTGGTACCAAACAGAGATAGTACAAGATGTGTATACTAGCGTATCACAATGCTATACATAAACCGAAAATGCTTGCTGGCTATTCCATCCGTAGATGTTACAATTGGTAACTATTTTTCAAAATGGCCACCATAATAGTATTTCCCTCTCTATAATTAAAAGTGAATTTCTTTAGAAGTTTAGAAAGAATTTTACTAAAATGCCATGATGATGTATGGCAATACATAACACGTGTTTGAGCCAAGTGACCATAGATATTATGGTTATGAAAACAATGCATAACACATTAAGATGGGCAATTATTATGTTTTGTCACGCAAACACAGTGCGTATGTACCTGAAACACGGTGCCGTGAAACATTTTTGATATCCTGTCAATTCGACCTAATCACTGTGTATGAATATGTGCGATGGCTGGGGTTATTTTCATTGTATTTTAAACCTATGTGTAGTGTTGACGGGATAAATATAATAGTAGGTTGTGAATGGGAAACAAATATCTGGTGCGGCACGGAAACGGCATCCCGTTTCCTAAGCCTTGCCAGATATGTGTTTCCCATTCACGGCACTAACCTACTATTCTCTATATTACCAGAAAGCTACTAGATGGGCAACACCGTTATATAATATGACCTTAAATGATTTACTAGATAGAGATGTCCAGGAAACAGATTTGAAAACTTAAGAAAAGTATTACTATTGGAAAAGTATCACCACAAAATACGGTGGTTGGCCCATCACCTATTTATTCTGTGTGTGCCGATTGTTTCAGGAGAGCGCCTGTACCCCGATGATCTCGACTCTGTGCGGTGTAACAAATCAGATATTCGACGGTTCGGCGAGGCGGCGCGAGAGGCGGGCGTGCAGTATGTGGGCCTGTGTTGTGGTAACGCCCCCAATCTCACACGCGAGCTGGCCCAGACGTACGGACGTCGCCCGCCCGCCTCCAGGTTCACGTGTGACCACACAAAGAGCTGGATATTTGGTGACTCGGCGGATGAAAGGATGGTGAAACAGCGAAAATTGATGTTGGGGACTCAGTAACGCCACTCTGTATTATATCACAGGCGAAATCTCGTACCTAGAACCCGAAATATGAAAAATGCAACAATGTTACCCACCGATCCACTTCCATAGAGTATACATCGAACGATAGTGAATGAAAGAATGGTGAAACAATGAATATGTATGTAGGGAAGCCAGTAACGTCACTCAATAATACATCACATGTGAAGAATCGGACATAGAATCCAGAATATGCCAAATTACAAAAAGGTTACCTCAACAACCCGCTTCCATAGACTATACATCGTTCGATATACAGTCTGTGTAAGTCGTTGGGTTGGGTAATCGTATTGAATGGGTCAGTTTATGTATCCTACACAGGGGCGTCTGAAAAGGTCCGGCAGGTCCGGCCACCGCCAGATCAATAACGTTAAAATATTTGTAATTCATGTATAAAAAGAAAACGAAATGTAAATATTTTCCTGCAATTTTCTCATTTCTTATCAAAAGTGTATGTTGTTACCACTCAGTTGAACCGTCTCGGCGTGACGGTTCATCTGAGTGGTAACAACATACACTTTGAGTGGGTAGCGGGGGCACCCAGTAGATTCGCCGGAACAATCTTATGATGCTTCCGACGCCCTTGTTACATTTGTAGGTAATTCTCCTTCATCTGTGCAATGCTCAATAGCTAAGGCAGAACAATTGGGGTGCGGCCAACACAACATATTCTAGTGTCATAAATATGTCAATTCGACAGCGACAAGACGAATGTTAAAGGTGCATGCCCACTCAGTAGGCACAATATGTTCTTATATCAGATACATTATCTGAGGCATTTCCTGGCAAAATAAAAATTAATTCACTATTACCCCACTTATTGATTGGCATTATTATACATTTTATATCAGACTTAAATTTCCACACTGACATCATGGGCAATAACTGTATTTCCTTAAAATGTTAACAGACATTATTTATGTTCAATTATCATACTGTATAATCTGTCGAAAATATTATTTTTTCAGGTGACGCATTTAATTAGTATAAATAATTAAAAAAATGTCATGCCTCATTTGTATATGAAAATAGCCTGATACCACCGCGAGTCACTATCAGTAAACTAAATATTACTAAATATTCGTATTTTTTAGAACTGGTGGAATAGTGACAACATTTATAAATACACTTATTTAATTCCTATATATATAAAGAACATTTTGTGCCTACTGAGTGGGCATGTACCTTTAGCTAATCAGTATAGCTTCAATTTATGAACACGTGCTAATTATGCAATAAATACTATATAACAGTTGTCTTTATTTAGTATGTGTTTATTACAAACACTGTGATATGTATTTTAATGCTTAACACATTTATCTATACCTGCCGGCCAAAACTGCCATTTTTTCACTGAATCAAGATAATTATGATGATGCACAATTAAAAAATAAGTGGCTCCAAAAAATATATCCATTGTGCCACCTAAAAAATCAATAAATTCGAAAATTGCCGCCAAATATCAATATATTTCTATGTAAATGCAAACCTGTGTTATAGTTAGCACAATTAGTATGCTATAATGACACACATTCACACAATAATTAATTTAGATGGTTATCATGTACAATTTGATTAGTTTGTAATTGCCATAACTCCCAGATGACCGCCAAGTATCAATATTTTATTTTATTTTGCACTGTGGATGTAATATTGGAAATGTTTGCATTGGATAGGAAGTGTTGTTACTTGACTACCAATGTGTCACTTTGAAGTGGGACTGTGTGAATGTTTCAGCTAAATAAATTCCATATGGCAACCAAATGTCAATAGGCTGGCAATATTACATAGCTGTGGCGGGTGCATGACATCTGGATCAGAATTACGAATGAGTGGGTACTTGTAATGTATCTGGAACATAACACATGGGACAGTAATGTTAACCGCTACAAAGCATGTTGGTGCAAATGTGCAGCTGCAAAGGTCAGTACATATAAGCCCAGACTTTGTGCACTTGCAGCTGATGCATTCTCTGGCAGACTTGCATCCACATTTGATCTGTTCGCTGCATGCTCGTGCAGCATCTGGAATTGTCATCCAGACAGGGTTCCATGAAGAGCCGTCCTTTGCCCATCCCCATTCGTCTGGTGATGGGATTATCTGGATAGGTTGTTGACAGGTCACCCATATGGAGAGTCTGGCCATGTCCATTGAATATATTTTGCCTTTGAAAATATGGGGCAGTCATATGCCATGACAGGGATCTGACCAGGATGTAGAAAGGAAGTGACATATTGATTACATTCATGCCATGTTTGATCATTGCTTGTGTGTCAGCCGTTTCCATGAAGAAAGGCAGTAAAGCCATTATAGCTGCTGGGTCCAACATGGGAGATGCGTTTTTATCATGAAAGGCAGGCCACGTAATTACTTTATTAGTTAGTGTGTCTCTTGTCAAAAGTTCACTTGCATTCTGTAACCAGACATCTTCAAGTGTCATTGCTCTGTTTAATTCACAGCAGGAACTGTTATCTTAAGATGGATTCATTGTTACTGAAGGAACTACTGAATATGAGTCTGGAAGAAGCAATTTCTCTGACCCTATGTCGGATAACGGAACTGGGTATTGGGGTTTACCAATATTATGTTCTGTTGGAAACTGTATAATACTGATGCCAGTGCCATGGAACGATGAGTTGGCCGTTGTGGATGACGGATTGTTGTCAATATTGCCCACAAATAATTCAGATCTCAGCTGTGACGGGCAAACAACACCGGTAGCAGCAAAACGTCTGCACATATTTATTGCGACGTTACTTTCCAGCTGCTGCACGTGTGCATATGAAATGCAAACATCCATTTTGTTCAACTGTTTAATTAATTGTTTTCTTCTTGTTAGCGAGTGAATGTTCAACCCAAGATATACGACAAGAGGTGGCTCTCGTTCAACGGTATGCCGTTTGTTATTGTTTCTTTCTGGCATTGTTGTCTTTGTGTTTAAGAGCATCAATTGTAATATAGTGAAACAGGCTTGTGATAACTTGGGCTGTTTGTCTTTCACAGTTGTTCCATTTACTATCATTGACACAAGGGCATTGAGACTGTTCGGTACTGCTGTAGATTGACAGTCAGGATGAAAATCACCCGAAAACTGAAAAAATATGTAGTTGCCTCATGGTCAAGACAACCCTGTACAGTTCCATACTCGCCAACGTCCACTTACAGGCAAACTGTCAATACTACGAAATTGCTCAATGTTGGATAAGAATGATTTATATATTTCTGTCGCACTGCAGTACGACACTGGCCTGAAGGCTCGGCGGAGCTCGTCAGGTGTTGCAATTGGCATATTACGCACCGCTTCCAGTCAGTCTTCCTAGACGCAATGTTCCATTCCTGGAAATGTATGAATGGAGATATGAGGAACATATGGGGGTGTAGGTTGTACAGAGATGCCTTAATAATGAAAAAAGTACTCCCATTTAACATAATATTAATAAAGAATTATTATGCAGTTAATCATAGTAATACATTCCAGATTAATGGGTGTGAGCGGGAGTTGGGCTACATAAGTACTCCACCCATGTTTATTGGGATTAAAAATGGGCCAAAATAATCCAAGTCCACACCTAAAATCAAAATGGCCAGGGGTTCCACAGGGGCAGAGCCATTTCAATTTCGCCCCAGCCTTTACCCAACATATTTTAAAATGTTCCCTCTAAAAAGGTAATTTCATTGAAACAGCGAAAACTAATGACACACATGTTTTCATTACCATGTAACAAACTGTGAGGTTTACGGAAGACTATATTTGAGATGTAACTGATCTGTAAATGTTATTTCACATCAGAACATGCTAAAACTTACCTCATATACTTGAGAATGGGGCAAATAGATAAATGTTTTTCCCATTTCGAAAATGGCGCACACCAAACTTTTGTTGTTGTCGTTTTTGTCGCTGTTGTTGTTGTTGTTGTTGCTATTTATGAAATCCCGTGCTTACTTTTCAGCACCACCATGTAATGGGATATTACAATTTATATCTAAAATTGTGTATATACATGTATTTGCATAAAACGAGGCTTGAACAATACAGTTATGTAAATATTAGTGTTACCGGACATATTATATGTACATTTATATTATACATATAGGCCTATAGATGGCATTTCAAATTGATTTAAATGAGGTAAGTTTCCAGTTACCTTCACTAAACAAAATCATAAATATTAAATGAATGTATATATATCTTCAGAAGGCAAATGTATGGCAAAGTAATGAACTTTGGTGGCCATCTTTTTTTTTCTTTTTTTTATTATATATTTTTTTATTTTCACACACAAACATGTACAAACAAGACATATTACTAGTAACATGCATGTGCATAATTGCATCCCTTCAATATTTCTACATTACTAAGTACATTGTAAATATATCTTACACATGTTATTACCTGTGTGTATATGTATATGTTTGAAAAACATTTATAAAGAAGAAAACAAAATAGTTATCAATTAAAAATAGAGAGCAAAAATAAAGAGTATTGAGTAATTCTTTTTTTAAAATATACCCATAACAAAAAAAGAAGAGTTTAATTATATAAGTACGATAAGTACGAGCAGCATGATCATATGTTTGCATTATTTTTGTGTTGGATTAAATATTTTAAGGGAAAGAATGCTAGAAGAAAAAGGTTAGTCTAGATAGATAGATAGATATTCTTTATTTATAGAGGGTGACTCTGTTGGTCGGAACCAATCACGTTTATTTCTCCGTGATTGTTTCAGTTTTTGCTAAAAGACGCTACATTCGTTCTCGTGCGCCTGATATAGGGTTACACGGTCGCTAAGCTCCGCAAGACCAATTGTATCATGGCAAATCAAACACGCGGTCATTGTAAACAGCATACCATACATCGTAATTTCGTGATTAGTGACGCTGGCGGGGGGCACAATTAACAAGTTTATATTAATTGATAATACCGCTACTTCAGCCGCTATCGACCCTTCATCCAGTTAAGACAATTACGGGAAAATGTATTTAACGACGTGGAACGTCTTATGTCAATTGGAATACTATTCCAGATTAGCGCGCCTGAGTATGAAAAGCTGTTATTAAAGAGATTACTTTTAGGTTTGGGAACTTCGTAATTCATATCTGTTTCAGACCTTAATACCATACTCGTATTTTGTAAGTGATTAGTGCGCATTTAAAATAATTCACATAAATATTGGGGGGCCATTTTATTAGTTATTTTGTACATAGTTTTCGCTTTTTGGAGAAATATACTTTCGTCAAAGGTCAAAATGTTGAATTTTGAAAATAAATATATTCGTTTCCCAGAATGATTTTACATGCTCGCCGTTGAAGTTTGGTTATTATGTACATATTTCGATTTGACGCTTTTCCCCATACTATATTGCAATATGTGAAATGTTGGTGAATATAGGCCTTATAGAATAATATTCGGTGCTCAGTAGATAAATAAGGTCTGATTTGATATAATAGCCAGAGATATGATGAAATCATTTTTAGTCTAGCGGTAAACCGTTCCATTTTCTATTGTGTGTTTCAGCTTTGTTTCTATTTGCTGCTATTTGATGTTCAAGCTCTTTAAAAAAAAAAAATAGTTCTTAAAGGCTGGGAAGGTCGGTTCAGTATTTCTTAATTTACATCCATAAATAAAGTACTTTCCTAGTATAATACACAAATTCAAGAATATATTGTCTGTTTCATACTGCCCTAAACTTATTGATTGCCAATCCAATGTAAACTTTCTACCGTTATCATGTAAAAACGTGCTTAGCAGAGACCAAAATTGCTGACTTTTTTGGCATTTTAAAATAAGTGCTTGTTTGTTTCTGGTGACATACTGCATAAATCGCATAAATTAGAATTTACAATTCCACATTTATATAAATAATCGTTCGTGGCAACAATTTTCATCAAGCATTTGTACTGGAAATTCTTAAGTTTTGAACATATAGTGCTTCTAAAATACTGTGTATTTACAATTTTCCAATTAATAGTTGTTTCTGAAAACTCTGCATTTTATTTAGTCTGAGCTTTTAAAACAACATTATTAATTTTACTAAGGAAAATTGTATATAACATGTTATTACATTGTTTGGAAGATTGTACATTTATTAAAATGGGTGACTTAATATTGTGGATGTTTATTGTCTCATTCTTTATTGCCATTACTTTTTAATTTAGAATTGTTCCACATGATTTGCTTCGAAATGTTCTCTGGATTTTCAGAATAATTAAGTTTGGCCCATGCTTCAAGTATATTTGATAAAAACGCATTTTTTATTAATATGTTTGCATCGAATTCATGGAAGTTTCCTTCAAATATATGTGTACCACCAAATGTATGTAAATAATTAATATACATTGCTTTCCATTGCCCATCGTTTGTATCATATCATGATGTTCATACTAGATCGATCATTTTCAGCCCGCCATTTTCATAATTTTGCACAATTAATTTTCTGCTGATTTTATCTGGTTTGAAATCCTATAGAAAGTCGAACATCATGTGTGTAATTTGTTTTATAACATCATCTCCAAGAGTATCTAACACCGTCAATGGAAATATTAGTTTTGGAAATGCGAAGCTTTTGAGAACAGTTATTTTACCCATAGTTGTCAGTTTTCTACGTTTCCATTTGTCTAAACATTGTTTAAATTCATTTACTGTTGGTAGTAAGTTTATATTATGTATTCTATTTTATTTCTTCTTGATTTATTATTATCCCTTTTATCATGCTATTATTTCGGACACTATGTGATAGTATTTCTATTGCTATAATAAACAAATATGGTGACAAAGGACAGCCCTGTCTTTCATAATATATTCATGACTAACACTATCAAAGGCTTTTTCAAAATCAGCAAAAAATAACAACCCTGGAAGATCCTTTTCATTAACATGGTCAATAGTTTAAAATAATAATCTTATGTTTTCTCCAATATATCTGCCTTAAATAAAGCCCGTTTGAGAGGAATCTATCAACTTGTTTAATACACCCTTTATTCGATTAGCAATAGCCTTTGTAGCAATTTTATAATCAATGTTCAGTAAACTTATTGGCCTTGCGAGATTGGTACTGTCTTTACCTTTTTTGGCAATTCAATTTATTATGCTTTGTTTTTGTAGGGTTGTTAATTCACCAATTTAGAGTGAATAATTTAGAGACTTAACTAGGTATGTTTTGATGTCGTTCCAAAACATTTTTTTAGAATTCAGTAGTTATTCCATCTGAAAAAGGACTTTTATTATTATTCATCTCCTTTAATGCATTAAAGCATTCAGATTCAGATAACACTCCTTTACATTTTATCTTTTCTTCTTCATTCAATTTATTGTTATATTCATCTGGAAAGAAATGTATGTCTGATTATATACATTCTCTTTTCTTATAAAGATTTTGATAAAAGCGTTTCTGTTCTTCTAAAATGTGCTGTTTATCAGTTATCTTTTGTCCATTTACATTTAAGTCTGATATAATTTATCTTTCAAATTTTCGTTTTTCCAGATCTGCAAATCACCTCCTTCCACCCAGTTTACTTTTGATCGAAAAATAAAACCCTCTGCCCATTTTTGATAAATGTCTTCTAATCGTTTGTTATGGTTATTTATTTCATCTATTGCTTCTGGAGTATGTATATTTGCTTTAACCATTTCATCGATTTTTCTTGTAACTTAACCTCTTCTAATTTAATTGTTCTGTTTCGCCTGGCACAATATTTTATTGACTCGTTTCTTATTGTTCCTTTAATTAATTCCCATAAAATATTATGATTAGCCTCTTTATTGACTTCTGCAATCTCGGAAATACTGTTCTTTATAATAATTGTATATTCGTTATCCAGTTTTACAAGTGCATGGTCTGTCTTGATGCTGCTTTTTATCTCACATGACGTACTTGTATTAACACTATTATCGGAAACTAAAAAAATAGTCTAATCTGCATAGAACACGTGGTGTAGAATTTGAATGCCATGTAAATCACTGCTGGTTTCTGTGTTCAATTCTCCATATGTCAGATAAATCATAGTTTTCTATAATAGTATTGATTGTTTCCCGATTAACTTTGTTTGTTGTAATCAAACCTCCCTTTTTATCTAATTCGTAGTTTAGAACGACATTAAAATCACCACCAATAACCATTCTTGCGTTTTCATGTTTGGATATAAAGTCGTCTAGTTGTTTAAAAAAAAGAGTTTCCTTCTGAGTTTGGCCCATATATATTTAACAGGAGTATGTCTTTACTGTTTATTTCTACGTTTATTGCTTGGATTCTACCAGGGATAACGTCTATAATAGCATGTATGGTGTACACATGCCTGTTTTGAATTAAAAGGTATTCCTACCCCTTCACTATTACTACTGTTACCACTAAATATTACATCTGATCCCCATTCATTCCGTTTCCCATTCCTTTGCGGTATTATATGTTGTTTTTTGTAAAGAAAAACAAATGTCATATTCATTATCCTTAAGCCATTGACAAATTTGTGTCCTTTTTACTTTTGCTCCTAATCCTCTAACATTTAAAGTACATATGCTAAGATCCATTTTTTACTATAGTATGATGCCTAACAATGCATTTGATTCTAGTAAACTTAAGTGTTGTATTGCTGGATGTTTAGTATACACGAACAAATAGATATGTAAGCCAAAGCGAGAAATAATGAGAAAAACACAAACATGTATTACATGAAGTACATATAAATTCTCATTCACAAAAACCTTCATTGCATCAGACGATCTTTCAATTTTACATATAGTAAGATGTGTGAAGTGAAAGGATACAACATAAAATCCATACACATAATAATGGTGTATTTCCGTAGAACATGTATATACAAAAACTATTATGTGTTGCATGTATGCATCAACAATTGGGACTGACCCGGCCATTAATTGCCACCTGTCAACTCTTATCATATTATACATTTCCTTCTCTATAAATAATAAATAACAAGTTTACATCATACATATACATATACACACACTCACACACACACACACACACACGCACGCACACACACACACACATATACATACACATACATACATATATACATATATATGGTTGTTCACCAATTTCCAAATGTAATGCACATGACCGCACTGGTTATTATAATTATATTGTCATTCGTAAATGCGATGTAAATATACAATGTGCGAGCAGTAGATATGAGCTGTGATACAAACTGGTGAGATAAATAGTTCCAGGGGGCATAGGAATAACGGTATAAATGGAATCCCGTCTGTGAAAAAGGACCATACGGCACATACAACGGACATAGACCCAGATCAGCCTGCGCATCCGCGCAGTCTGATCAGTGTCTACGCTGTTGATAATTCGGTCACTAAAGTATCATTGAGGACGCCAGGAAATCAATTGAATTGCGTGTATGTGCAGATGTTACAAATGCCGTAAGGTTCACTCTCCCCACCGGTTTCCTAAATAACACATGTGTAATAAATGTAGGATAAAAACGATCCATAACTCCACTTGAATGCTAGTGCACTTCTAACCCAGCTTGTCGCCCCCTGCAATCATGGAGTGTAGGAGGAGACCTAGGTAGACACACGAGTCTGTATCGCCTTGATACACACAATGGTCCTCTCTCCGTGTTACGAAAGCGGAAGTTCGAGAGAACCATAACAATTGTGTTCACGTATGTGCCTCGCATTGAGAAAAAGAAAACGAAAAAAAAAACACCCCTTCAATAACGGACTGTGTGTCGTGGCTAGCATGATCTTAAATATTGAGTCATTTTTGTTAATATGAAAAAAATATATATCTATATGTAGATATAAATAATTTATACCCTGATCTGACCGCATGTATTTACTGCCAGATCAGAGTCGACGCTAGGATTACGTAATTTTCTCATCACGAATCACATATGTGCTAAGTAAAAACTTATAGTGCTGTATTACTGTCAAGCTCCTACTTACATACATGTACTTGGAATGAGCCATTAAATACTATGAATGTACAGTTATAAGTACACAGACACCGAATGTGGACCCGAGTTAAGGACTATTGTACTCTGTACCTGTAACTTAACCATTAGGCTAATTCGGTGCTCTGCTGGCTGAGACTGGCTGCCGTGACTGGCTGCTCATACGTAGTGCATTTGTTGCTATTTTACTCACATTTCTATTCGTGATATACCCAAGTGAATGGCTGAATGTGGCACGAAGACACAACATATCATAGTTTGTCATGCCTTAGAATAGTAGTGTGAAATTTCGTTAACCAGTGAATATACATGCGCCCGATTAAACGAAAATCTAGATTTACCTTTTAACATTATCATTTCAATACCATTTATATTGCAGCCTTTTACCTTTTATGAAAAGAGACACACTAGGTACCAGTATATGCTATATATACTTGGTTCTTGTAGGCTGTAAACTGAAAGCATCAATTTAATTTAAATTAGTTATAATTGTCTATATTAGAACAATACTATTGTATTGGTACACAAGTGATCTGGACAAAACACTTGAACTTACCGATAAAACAAACTGCTTCCCCAATATTTCACCATGGTAACATACCTGTGTCTAGGCTATCATATATTATCAAATAGTTTAGTGGCATCTTTGGTGGCCATCTTGGATTTATGCAAATTAGTAAAATGATTCAGTTATATGTTGATGTTACTCCAATACATTGTTGCATCCAACAATCGCATTCCTGCTGGGGGTTAAAGTACTCAAACATATCAATTGAGTACAATCATAGGCCATACAATTAATATTTGGCGGCCATCTTGGATTTCTGCATTTTAACCGTGTTTCGGTTGTCTTTTTTATGGAGCCACTTATTTTAGGAATCTGTATGACCTTAGATACGTCCCACAAAAAAAATGGCACATTTAGCCGGCCTGTATAGATAATCCACTTTTTTAAGGAACCGCACTATTACTTTTACGCGCCATTAAGTCACCATACCAGTTCACAACAGTCGAACTGCAATTTTGAAATTTATGCGGCTGCATCACGCGACGTGTACTGCGGCCCCGGAATATGTATGTGTAAATCAGGTGTTTGAATGGAGCAGATTACCAAAGTACCGAAAGTACTGCATATATGCTCAAACGGCATGATATTTCCGATGGAAGTGTAACAATACCGTTCGACCATGTCCAGCCGTAAGTAAACGTTTGCCGTGGCACTCGGGAACAGTGTGAACCCGCGGACTACGGCCTTGGGATTCAAACAGTTCCCCGTGCCACGTTAAACGTTTACCCACGGCTGGGCATGGTCGAACCTTATATTGGCACACACTCGATCGTAAGTGGATTTGTTCGAAATTAGTCTAAATCTGAGAGCCCCGGGTCGGCATCCGTGTACAGATTATCAACCGGTGCCCCCAAAACGACCCAATGTGGGTCCGACCTTCCCAGCAGCCAAAGTGAGCGTATGTCACTAGCGAAAAAATTGTACACTGACTACCCATCTCAGGGAAGCCCGTTATATACCAAATTCATTGTTCTCACTAGTGTAAACTGATATTGTTACATGGTTGCCATTGTTCAACACCGCTCACATTGCTTGCTATTTGACCATGGCTGTAAACAATGCTCATTCCGGGGCCAAGCCAACACCTACGTAATGCTTATGTCTCATGACGTTACTTGAACGTGCCATTACGTCACCAGACTAGTTCAAAACGGTCGCACTGACATTTTTTAATTGATGCAGCTGCATCACGGGACGATTGCTTTGGAACGGATTATTTTCAACAAGGCTAACTGCGTAAATCGAAAAGGAAGTAAAGAGAGACAATGAGGGTCGAGAAACAAAACCATTTGGAAATGGACTCCTAACCTGGCTAGATAGCTTGGAAATGATGTAAGTAAGATAACAAAAGTTAGATGTTGAAAATAGCTCCACAATTAACATTATTTAAATTTATTCTTTTTATTTTAGCCCCAAGTTAAATTCTCATAATTTCGCAATAACATCAATGTTTGATGAACTTTCGTAAACTAATTCTTTCTGGGAGGGTGATTTTTTTGTTATTGATGGTCGGCAGAAAATATTTACACGCGCATGAAAATATAACTAGAGTGAAGACATGTAATGTGTTAGCTAGCGGTGATGTACTGAGCAATCACGCTAATGTATACAGTGTCCTGTCCGGTGACGCAGTATTCTCGAAGCTCGCGAGCAGCAGTTCGCACGTCGCAGATCCATTAGTGTGTGTGGTAAAGTTGACACCCTCGCAGTCGGGGTTAGACAGGCAGAGGCGGCCACACTGAAGCGGGCTAGTTATGCCCTCCACTGTTGACGTATGGGCGCTGATACCGCACACCCCCGTGTGGCTGGAGAACTCTCCTACAGAGGAAATAGGACACGGCATAATTGTATTATACACTTTAACCTCTTTAAACCGGACATCAAGAAAACATTTTGATGCGTTTCATGGTGAGTTATCTCGGATGACAATGGTTTGTTCACATAATTTACAATAGTTTCGTATCATAGCCGTATCTAATACGTTTTACTTCGTTTCACTACGTATATTACTACGTTTTTTATTTGACTTGTCAATGCGACCACGTTTTTTTCCGGTTTGCCGAATGCGTAGTAATCGCTGACGCTACCTAGCAATCCCTATAAAACGTAATAAATCGTAGTAAAACTTAGCGAAACGTGGCAGACACCTAGTAAAACTTACTAATCCCTAGTGAAATCGTGACAATGGGACGATTTGATGAGGGGCGATACGTAGTAACATTACAACACGTAGTGTAAACCTATTAGAAACCTAGTAACACCTAATACCCTCCAAAACGGGGCAAAAAGTTAGCAATCTGTAATGGTGGGAAACGCAATAACCCTAGCCCTCAATACCTAACAGTGTGACTGGGGCTTTAAGCCCCAGTCACACTGTTAGGTATTGTGGATTAGGTATCACTACGCTTTTAATACGTAGTAAAATGGCAATATACAAATGTACGTATTAAAACGTATTAGATACGGCTATATACGTAATGATGATTGCTCCCACCACGTTCGATTTGGATAGTATTCAAAATTAACGTGCGGTTTCGATATACGTAACCCACACCAGTCGTATTGAAGCGTGTTAAAACGTAATTAAAGCCTAGTAGTAACAAGTATTAGATACGTATAAAACGTACTTAGCCATACCTGGAGGCGCACTATGTACTATAAAGTTTTTCTACGCTTTACTACTTGTTTTACTACATCTTTTTGCGTTTTATTTCTACGTTTTATTATGTTTCAGTAGGTATTGGCAAAGTACGCTTTTGTGCGTATCTAATTCGTTTTGATACGTTTGAGTACGTTTTAACTACGTTGTAATACGTTTTAATACGTTTTAATACGTTTTAGTAGGTATCTGCTACGTATATCAAAACCATGTCCAAAGCAAACGTGGCAGGAGCAAACATCATTGCGTATAAAGCTGTATCTAATACGTTTTAATACGTACGTTTTTTATTTAGCTTGTCAATGCGGCCTTGTTTATTTCCGGGTTTCCAACATCGTAGTAATCGCCGACACTACCTAGCAATCCCTAGGAAAAACGTACTGAATCGTACTGTCACATATCAGACGGTACGATTCGCAGTAAAACCTCTGGGGGCCGTTTCACTAAACATATTACGACTAAAATGTTCGTAAGTGCAAAATTATGATAGTCTGTAAATTGCACATCAATAATGTTTTCTTGTAAACAATTATTGGATTTACATTTATTGAACATAGGCTGCATATACAGACTATGTTCAATAAATGTAAATCCATCAATTGAAATTTTTAGACGATCCTAAATTTGAGCTTACGAACATTTTAGTCGTAAGAAGTTTAGTGAAACGGGCCCCTGTACACGTAGTGGAAACCCACTAGAACTCTAGTATTGCAGATGTCAAACTTAGATTTGAGCCTTAGCCTAAAATTACCGTACAAACGAAATGTTTTCATGGTTTTGATAACCTTAGCGCCTACTAATCATGATACAGCCCGGTGCCACGTTGGCACACTTGAGGAAACTTAGAAATCTAAGATGGCCGCCATAAATGTTTTAAAAAACACATTTATTGCCGCTACCTCATTTATGTGTCTACTAAATCAATGATTTCATGTTCAGTTATCGTAATGTTAAGGCGATGGACTGAATTGCTACTGGTATATATGTATCAAATGTAATTGCAAAGTGCGGTTTTATTACACATGTACATTTGTGCCACGGAGTGTACCAGTATCACAGTTAATGGCACAAACCTAAAATCACAGGCATAACTTGTATAGGTACAGGTATTCTCAAAACGTTTATTCAACTCGGCATATTTACATTTGTATGCACTTGCACTTTGACAATTATATCGGTTTGCTCAAGCATCTCTCAGCAAACGAAAATCGAATGCATATCATGGTATACCATCGATATTTTAACTTACTTATTACGTGCAGCTATGTTAAGTAATCTAAACTATTAAGAAGGATTAAAACAGGTACATGTATGTACAACAACCATGATTGTATGTGCTTTTACCATTATAATAGTTTATTTTGTAATGATACGTAGTCTGTTTTTACACTTTTACAAATATATCATGCACGTGCAAATGAGTAATGTATTGATATACACGTACATACTACATTGCTTTCTAACTGAACTATTAACATGACGCTATTTTCTAGTGACATGCCCCATTGAAGATGAAAATCAGATATGCTATATGTGGGTGCGTGTCCCACTATGCTATTAAATAATACAAATGTAGACATTTTAATTGAATACCGTAAGGATGGAACACGTGGAATGAGTAAGTGAATTGGCGATTATGTTAGTTATAATATAATTGATCACATACATGCAACATCCAGTGTGTACCGTAGTTTGCAACACATTAATTGCCTAAAATTAGAAATTATCAATACAACAGACATATAGTATATATATTACAAATTATAGTCACGGTGTCAGCGCGATTTGAAACGTTGGCAGCCATCTTGAATACATATATACATTGATTCGTTTTCATGTAATATTGTGCAAAATAAAGTGTAATTGGGTAAAATATATTTATGACTATTTGCTACATTGTGTTATTCACGTATTTAAAACATTGGTGTGTTGTAATATTGTGAGTGTTTGGCGGCGATTTTGATGTTATTTACTAAATATAATGATTACTTGCATCTGAACTGCTATACATATGTTGTAATATGTCAACAAAAGCGATTCAGTCTGGTTTAACATCTTAATTTAATTGAACGGCGCATTTAAGTAGAAAATCAAGGCAAAATATTGGCAAATGGCGGCCATTTTGAATTTCTCAATTGCCTTAAGGGTGCTAAGGTGGCACCCTTCGGATTCTCAATAAGTATAATTATGCCATACAATAATAATATGCAAAACAAACTTCGTATGGACGGTAATTTTGACTTGCTTCCAGACTAGTAAAACCTAATAGCCCTCAAAACGGGGCAAAAACTTGGCAATCCGTACTGGTGGGAAACGTAGTAATACCTAGCCCTCAATACGTGACAGTGTGACTGGGGCTTAACTAAGACAACACAAGTTGGATTTAAAAAATCGGACCACAAATACCAAAATTATTCTGAAAAAACTAGTTTAGACGGTATGTTAAATTCCCATAGAGAAATTGCTTTTCCGCAATAAATTCAATATTTGATGGAATTTCATGAAATAAAAAAAAATTGGTGAGGACGACTGTTTGGTTATTGATGAAAAAGTACTTAGCTTAAAATATGTCTTTAGATTTAATGTGTTTAATGGCCAAAAGTTCGTCTGCAGCAAAACGTGGAATAGACAGTACTGTAGATTAACGTTAATAAATATGCAAAAATGCGACAGCTACAAAAACAAGCACATTCGATGATGAGCACGGCTTCAATGTATGTTGATGTGCTGATGCAATAAATAGATGCTAACAATTATGATGATATACATGTGATATGCTATTTACTAAATAAGTCTGATGATCTAATAAGAAACGAGGTTTCGACTAATCAACGTTTATAATTTTGATAAAGAGAACGAGATACGTGTTAAGAACGTTTCTTAATCACAGATCCGTGTACACAATCGCCTACCCTAATCTTGCCAATATTTCTCAATTGTCTTATTTCAAACTGTTGTGTGTCAAATCGGCTGAGTCGGCTGAGTCTGAGCTGTCCTACAGATCAGGCTCAGCCAATCATACTGCCCGATTGCTAGTTGTGATTACCAATCGATGCTCAAAAACGTTGACATCTGGATATGATTAACGCAGACTGTTGTGTAAAAGGCCAAATGAAAGATCACATTGTTTTCGACAATACTTCTAACCTTGGTGGCCTCTGGCACAGAGTGAGAGGTTGGCCGCCATGTTTGACGACCTTCACAAATCGACCCCGGATGCGACGGGCACATAAGAACGGTATGTTCTCGCTGTCGGCGCCCGGACCGTCGTAATGGTGGCACAGGCGCAATCGTGCAACGTCCATGCCGATCAAGACATCCACGTCGGCGAAGTGGTCGCCTGGAAACGAATCCCGTGGTATGGTAGAAGTTGCATTAAACGCATGGTAAATATCATATACGTACGGTACATGTATACGTATAATGCTGGTACATTTCATAAGAATACCGTATGATCGTATATTCCTAGGTTTGTACCGCATCATCCTATAAAATAATTTCTTTCATTATTATAATACAAACATACTATACGAATATTATAAAAGTATACGATATCTATACGTATATAGGTGGGCCACCACCGTTGATTTTTCCTATATAAAGTAACAAAATACCACACATTTTGCTTTTCTCTGCCATTTTCATTTGTCGTATGTATATTGTGGCACCTTTATTCCCATAACCTGCACCCATTCTGCTCTGGATATTCACTACCTAACAAATAGGTTGCATTATTGTTATTCTTGTCTACATAACGTGTTATTATGTTAAACTGCGGTTTTGTCTTGTCAGAGTAACGTGGGAACTTGTCTACGGAGCGTGTTATTATGTCAAGCTGCTATGTTGTCTTGTCAGAGTAACATGTGAACCTGTCAACGAAGCGTGTTATTGTGTTAAACTGCAATGTTGTATTTTTAGAGTAACGTGTACAATTGTCTGCAGAGCGTGTTATTATGTTAAACTGCTATGTCGTCTTGTCTGACTCTGACAAGACAGCATATCAGTTTAACATAATAACACGTCCCATAGACAAGTTCACACATTACTTTGACAAGACAACATAACAGGTTAATATAATAACGCGTTCCGTAGACAAGTTCACATGTTCCTCTGACAAGACAACTTAGCAGTTTAACGTAATAACACGCACACTAGACAAGTTCACACTTTACTCTGATATTTGGCTAAATGTCGTGCAATTGATTTTTTTTTTAGCTTATATTTAACGGCGGCACTGGCTCTAGGACCTTGCATGCCGTCTCCCAAGAATGGGAGAAAGAACGGAGGTAGATATTTTTTAGAGAAGCCGGTAATTCGTATTTACAGAGCAACTACGAATTATCGGTACCCATTTACAGCTGGGTGAACTGGAGCAGTGTGGATAAAGTGTCTTGCTCAAGGACACAACGCACGCAGCTAGTCAGGCTCGAACCCACGACCCTTGGATCATAGTCCGACACACTAACCATTACGCCACAGCGCTCCACAGTACAATTGATGAATATCTCCAACATCAATAAGTCAGCGACATAGTGTGTCCATGTCAATTTGCAACTGTATGCTATCACTCCATATTCTGAAAGTCATGAATGAAACAAAGTATAAGACAGGTGTATCATCCATATACAATCTATGCTACTAAATGTCAACAAGAGACAGGGCATGATGTGTGTATGTCATTTGTGCCGATTGGTGGAAGATCTACTCAGTCCGATTGCATTTAACCATGGGAAATCCAAGTGTTTTTGAATACCAATAGCACCATGATCAATCAGCATTGTGGATCCTGACTTTTCCAAACGTCATTAAAGTAGAAGAATGCCTGGTATTCGACCCATAGTCCAAATATATTAAAATATATTCAGCACAGTAGATGATAAATGTGTTAATATACAAAAAACAAGGATTACGTACCACTCCAGAAGATATGTGATGCCTGTGTGACCATCGTACACACAAAACACTGTTTAACCTCATCTGGATAAAATTTCAAAATGACGAAAATGTGTAAAATTCAACAAGGGAGTGGATAGCTTTGAACATGTGTGAGGTGTCCATATTATTCTTTGAATATTTGATGGTACAAATGCAGTAACATCGGTGAAGATATATTAATTCAATTAAACACATTACAGCTATTTGGATTACGTCCCCGTTCTTTTGGGACACCCTGTATGGCATAACCAACCTGGCTTATTATTTTAACGTATTACACCGAGCATGAATATCTGATGATTTAGTGTGGTTAAACATTTTCGCTCGTTATACGGATATGACAAGTAAATACCATACGACTACCAGAAGTGGGGTATAACATTAACATCACACCTGTATACAAATATACGACATGCAATTACAGCAAGTATATACGATACAAACATACCAGAATTACACACAAGTATAGACGTCATGAAAACGAACAGTGTCAAATTAAATGCTATATATATAATACGATATATGTAAGCATATACTTTTAACGTACGATATTTGTACAGTACATACAAACCAATATCGTATATATATACAGTGTCAAATTATATATACATGTATATATATATTTCTCGACCATACTAATCACTATAAGGGACCAGAAGAAAAGCTGTACATCATATAAGAAGTGTATTCTACGGATGTGAGACAGACGGGTAACGTTTTTTGTCTCGCCTGCGAAGCAGAAAGCGAGACATAGGTTCTCCTTTTCCGGACTCGCCAGGTCAAACTATATTTGTTTAATACTTTTAAATGTTAAGTTTTCGTCTTACGAACATTAGTTCAACAACTTATCATCTGCAGTCATTAAACGTATACATCCATTTACTATTGTATGTAGATGAACATAGGACTATTAAATATTTTTCCCGGGCCACAGGGTCAATATCAAGGCGGAACAAGGCGAGACATTGTATTCCGCGGAATTATTGTGATTATAAGGTTCGACAATGTACGGCCGGGGGCAACGGTTTGCCATGGCATGAGTGAACTGTTTGAATCCCAATGCCGTAGGTCAAACAGTTCCCGAGTGCCATGGCAAATGTTTACCCACGGCTGTACATGGTCAAACGGTATTGTTACATTTCCATCGGAAATTTCGTGTAATTTGAGGATTGCAATACGTCGGTACTTTGATAACCTGTAGCCGATTTCATCAAAATTGCAAAGTATACTTTTCTAGCAAAGTATACTTTGAGGGAGAAATTTTCAATTTAAGGATGAATTTATTAATTTTTATTATACTGAATGTATTACATTATCACAACCAAAATCAACTATATGCAGTCGTCGGTTCTATATGACATAATGCATTTCAAGAAAAATAAATGATTACTCCCTCAAAGTATACTTTGCTAGAAAAGTATACTGTGCAATGTTGGTGAAATAGGCTACAGTTCCACTCAAACAGCTGATTTACGTATGCATATTCCGCGGCCGCAATACACTTCGTGTGATGCAGGTGCCCCATCCTCTCCATCAATTTCAAATTTCAGTGCGACCGTTGTGAACTGGCCTGGGGACGTAATGGCGCGTTCTAGTAACGTACATACGTCATGAAACACATGCATTGCGTATGTGTTGGCTTGGCCCCGAAATGAGAATTGTCTGTAGCCATGGTCAAACAGCACGTTGTACGTTTGAACACGGTTGTGAGCGGTGTAAAACGACAGTCATGTAACAATAGTCCTTTATCACTGGTCTGGTGCTGCACACCACACCGGCCTATGTTTCACGTCGACATATGCACAGGTTTCCAGACGATGCCACTTATCTCTACTTAGCGCTATCGCGTAAACGCATGTCGTGCACTGGTTACTAGACGAAATTGTGTAAATGCAACACCTGCTGCGTGTAGCATATAGAGTGGGAATTTGTCAGGAATCCGGCGCCTATTTCTTCATAAAACAGTTTAGGCCGCGGAGGAGTGCAGCACCGGTGCTCGTCTGTGGCATACATTACCGTCTGCGCAAATCCTGCCAATATTCGTCACTTTCCTTTATTTCAAAATACTTGAATATTGTTCTTTAAATCAAGAGCTTGATTGGCAAAGCCGGAGCTGTGCTACAGCTCAGGCTCAGTTAATCAAATTAATTGATTGCGAATTGGCATAGTCAATAGATATGAAACGTTGCGTTGATAATCTGTGTAAGATTAACGCAGGCGGTTGTGTATATCGGATTCTTAAACTTATGCCCAAATCATGTACGTACCACAGCAGTCGCCCCTGTTTTGCACATCGACCGCAGTAATCAGATAATGTCTGTCCAAATCCACCATCCACCACTGATCATAGGTTGAGGCTGCAAAATACAATGTCCATCACCCAGCTGATTCTAAAGCTTTCATCTTAAATGTGGATGTGACTATATAATTACTGTTGTCATTGTGTCACATTGAGTTTCGCTTAAGCCGGTGATAGGAGCCGTTTGTATCATGTACTGTAACAATACATTGTTGGTGTAATTTTCGGTAACATTCCACTTTTTCAAAATCCATGAAAATCTATATCGACTAAACTTCGCTATGGTATACGGGAGGTAGTACCGCAGCCAGACCAATATAGACCGCTTCTGGTTTTACCTCCATTATCGTATCAACGAGTTTCGCCGATATTGATTTTTATGTCAGTTTTCGACGTCATTCATAGAAATTAGACTTCAGAAAACTCGCAAGATGTAACACTGCATTTGTTTTCTGTTTTTCCGTTCCACTAGATACTACAATAGCGTGCTAGGATAGACCTGTTCTCCGACCGGGTTACCCTGCACGAACTATCGCAGTGGGTTCACCCAGTGCTGGTATATAAGGCATGTCCCATGTGCAATTTCAGTTCTCAGAGAATCTAGTTGTTCAGTCATTTTTAGTTAGTGTTTAGGTTTGTGTGACCACGTGGCTTTGGAGTTTTCGCTTCGCGTTTGTAAACATAACGCGGAAGCAGCTACCTTCAGATGGCATGGATCTTTTTGATTCACCACCCATTCACTCTGTGTCGGGCCTGACAGTGAACTCGCCGTTACAGAGCAATTCGGGAATGCCGTTACTGGGCTGTAAACAGCCATCTCGGGACCTCGCCGGCACCGCCACTGGATCGAATTCAGCCTGCTCATGGCAAACGTGCTTCTAGTTCGGGGGAGGTTAGCTCGTGAGTCGTGACCGCCGGCAGCCACGTGCAGCCACGTGCTTCCGTTTCTGGCAATAGGAAACGCAGAGCTAGATCGCCCAAGTCCGAATCGGGGGACAAAGTTACTAGTCATGTTAGTGACGATAATAGGCCCGTGTTCAACCCATCTCGATTGTGCTCGGAGAAAACCGCTAGTGTTTGGGGGCCATTCCTACCGAGCCAGAAGCCAGTTCAGAGGCAGACGCAGCTCGTCAGGAACCAATATTCAACAACCTGTAATACAGGTATTAACTTACTTAAAGACAAAAGCTAGTCGTGAATCACTTCCATTTGTCAATCGATGCACACACGTTTTCCGACACACCCGTAGGCGCCCGTGACAGTTATTTTTTATCACAACTGGCATTATCTCACAAACGACCAATGGTTGTTAATCAATGTGTTGGGTGTAAAAATATACTTTCTCACAAAACCGAACACTGTGTACTACAATCAACAGCGTTATTCCGAACCGAAATTCAGTCAGGAAAAGGGGAAATTAATAAATGTAGAGGTTCAGGAGAAAAAAAGGAGGGGGGTCAAAGGACTTTCATAAATATGAAGAAACTGAACAACATTTGGTTCACCAACATTTCAAAATAGATGGAATACATTCCGTAAGAGATCTGGTTCAGCCAAACGATTGGTCTGTGAAAATCGATCTGTCAGACCCATATTCACGAAATATGCAAGCAACATAGAAAGTTCCTCCGCTTTTTGTTTCAGTAAGATGATGAAGGTCCCAATTAAATTCCTTCGAAGATTAGGAATATGTCTGATTATTTAACTAGACAACATCTCTTGATCATGAATCAGTGAAGGTCAGGGGTCATACACGATTGTTCCAGGACAAATAGACAGGTATTGGGGTTTCTGATAAATCACAAGAAATATATCATATTCCCAACACAGGACAAACAGTACATAGGTTTCAACCTAAACTCTGTTCGGATGACCCACCCTATCAATCCGAAAACTGGATGAGGTAATAGGAAATAGAACAGCGTCTATTCATGCAGTTTTCTCTGCACCTCTCCATTCTCGCAAACTACAGTCTGCAAACAATCATGCTTTGCAAATAACTCAAAACTACGATTCGCTCGTAAGATTATCAGGAAAGGAAATCAAGAACTATACTGGTGCATAAAGTATTTAGATGTATGGAACGGGACATCCCTCATCACAAGTTGCCCCCACTGTAACAATTCAGCCAGATGCGTCAACTTGGGTGTGGGCGCAGTGTGCGAAACTGTCCGAATAGGCGGACCATGGTTAAAACAGAAATTGGTCTCCACATAAATGTTCTAGAATTACTAGCTGCTCAGTATGCAGTAAAATCCTTTCTAAAAGAACAATAAGATGTGATAGCTCAGTACCGACAACAGTACCGCACAAACATACATAAACAGGAAGGAGCACACGCTCAGAGCTGTGCAACAAAACAGCACTCGAAATATGGAATTGGTGCATCAGGAGGAATATCATGCTAAAAGCCGATTATATTTCAGGTCGAGAGAATGTGTACGCATACAGGGAGTCGAGACACCACAAGGCCAGCAGCAGTTGAATGCTGAACAAGACCGTGCTTCGAGGACCGATGGAGAGGACGATGCTGTGCACCATAGACATGTTTGCAGACATGATCAATCGGCAGTTGGATGTGTACATTAGCGACCAGGTACGCAACAAAAGTGTGACAATAGTGCTACTCTCCTGGAAATGTCAATTCAGGATCCGATATTGTTACCAACTTTTCCCCAAATCCTGACGTCACCCAGGGTCACCCTTAAAACAATTAAGAAAAACAGCAGGTCTCTGCCGCTGATAGGCTAGCTTGTATCAGGGAAACTTTCGAAACAATGGCCTTATCAGAAGGGTCTCAATGCCTACTTCTCGGGTCACGGAGTAAGGAGACATTAATATCTTACAATTCAGCCTGGATAAAGTGGCATAGCTGGTGTCTGAAACGAAATGTTTATCCCATTTCAGCACCTATAACAGGTCATTGAGTACAACATTGATTGTTAATACAGGTCAATTAACCTAAACAGATCAGCGCTGTCATCTGTCCTTCCATATATTGACATTTTCCCAGTTGGCCAACACAAGCTGGTAACATCGGTCATGAAAGGGGTTTTGACGAGTAACCCCCATTTACCACGTTTACCCAGGTACAATGATCAATGGAATGTTGATCAGTTTCTCAAATACATGATTTCCCAGCCGGTAAATGACAAGTTGGCGCTGAAAGTCCGGTCAAAAAAGTTGCTTGCTCTTGTTGCTTCAAAACGCGTGTCAGAAATAGCTAAATTGGATAAAAGGTTTATGACAATAACAGACAATAGTGTAAAATTCACACTAACAAAATTGTGCAAAACTCAAAATGACTGTGTTGCAAGGTAAAATAATGTAAAAATAATAGGCCGTATTTGTATATCAAAATAGTTGTTGTCATAGTATCGCTTAACTGCATCTCTCGATATTACAACTGGACATAACATTCTGCCAATGGCAATGCATGTCAATCACTTCAACACCACATACCGCTGTCATAATGTTTACAAACGCTGTACATCCAGATGAGCCGGCTCATAACACCTCATCAGGATCAGCACCATGTGGATGTTTTCTGATTTCTATAAATGCATTACCCCTTTCTGATAGATGAACTAGTATGTAGTCTGAAAAATAACATGGGAGTTTCCATTCCAGAGCTGAAAGGGTTAAGTCCCAAGACCGGGTTGAGAGTATTGAGAAATAGATAGAAACAACAGACTGCAATTCTTACATATTATTTCGGTACAGAAGGCAGCATCCGGGTTACTGTTGCCATCAACCGCTTGCTCACCATCGGCATCGGGCGCACTGAAGGTCGTTTCCATTTGTAGAGCTAGGTTGTATGGCAAATCGTCTGGGAACAATATACATAAAATATTAACTGAGGCGGTATGCGTGAAATTAATTCGTTCATTCTTTGTTTCCTTCGAAGTCGGATATTATGGAACACAAAACTGAAAGAACATACTATACAAAAGGACATGAACATATATACACCATATTGAACGCCCTTAGGCACCTACGTTGTTAAGTTTATACATGTAATATGCCCCCAAGAAGTACATGTATAGTATGCCTTAAGAATCACCCACGTATTCCTGATATAGTGCTAAGTGCTCACAAGTTAATTATTTCAAACATCTACACTTTTCGTCAATACATTGAGGTATTGGTAAAATAATTTCCTGAAAGATTTCGATGTACTATCATTCATGAATGTCATTTGGGTCTTTACCCATTATTGATAGAATTATATCCGTTTTGTTACATGTTATTAGTTCCTCCACTAAGAAAGTGCTGAAGTTTAGTCTCACTTTGTCAATAAATTATATATACAGTGTTTCTGAACAAAATGCAGTCTGTTATAATGTTATAAATAACATCTGTTATGACGCTGTTACACATAGTACATCGCCAAACTTCTTAATGCGGTTTAAGGATCCACAAGTGTGCGACTTTGCTTGCTACTTTTAAGTCCTGTATGGAAGCGCAGGCTCGATTTCAGAGTGAAAATGTCAGAATCTGGCAAAGCCATCTTCATTGTGTATCATATGTAGCCACTCAGCAATTTCACTGGCATTTATTGTCTCGTTTACCGTATTTTTTCATTGGTATTTGAGAGTGTCACATCGGAATTAATATTTATCCCGTCAAAACAGTGCGTATGTGCCGTGAAACACGATGCCGTGAAACATTTTTGATATCCAGTCAATACCATTTTTTTCATTTTACATCCATTTGTATGTGTTGACGGGATAAATAGAATAGTAGGTTAGTGCCGTGAATGGGAAAAAATATCTGGCGCGGCACGGAAACGGGATGTGCTCGGCAGAGCCTCGCCCATCCCGTTTCCTGAGCCTTATCAGATATTTTTTTCCATTCACGGCACTAACCTACTATTCTCTATATATAAGTATTCAAAATTTCCCATATGTCGTGAATAAATCCAGATATTGGCGTGTCTGTATTCAATGATTGGAACAGTTTAACGAGGAATATTTTCTTCGATTGGTATGTAGGGTTCATTGTGATACTTTATTGAAATATAATAATGTTCGCCTGTCAATTCCGCCTCAAGTCTGTATACACCATTGATTCACACATGTCAGACCGTGTACTAGTTATGAAATACTAGATACATTTAACTACATAGTGTTGTAATTTGTTAATTTTACTTTATCACTGTTTCCAAAATTGTTCCACATGTCGCAGCCGTATGTAATGGTAGAAATCACAACCTTTTTACATATAGTTATACTTGTTTTAGTTTTTTTTAATCTATTTGGCACAACCCCTAAATCAGCTAGTCTAAAAGAAATGCAATGTTTGCTTTCCTACAGGAATCGGTCGTTCTAACAATGGACGATCTCTTGTTGTCTTGTAAGACCCCTAAGTGTTTGATGTGTTGTACGTGAGGGACTTCTGCATCTCCAAGCTTTATTCTTAATGTCTGGTTTCGTTGCCTTTGCGTACCGAACATAATGGTACATGATTTGCTTTTATTGAGTTCGTAACGTCATTGACGCGTATCGTCGTACACTATGTTAATTATTTGTTGCAGGCTAGTGGGTTATTTGCAAGACATGTAAGATCATCGGCCATAGCTGGATAGTTACACTCAATGGAGCCAATTCGTGAACCAAGATTTCTACTTGAAATGGTCATTGAGGAGTTCATCAACGAAGACAAGGTATATAAATGTCGACAGCACCTCGCCTTGTCTCACATCTTCTTTCATTCTGAACCACCTTGCCTGTTGTCTATTCAGCGATACAGAGCTCATCAAGTCGGTATACATGTTAACAATTAAATGCCACGTTTACCCGTAATACCTAGGTTTAACCAGGAGGCTCTTATGTCATACTGTGTCAAATGGTTTTCTCGTGTCAAGGAATGCCGCAATGTTGCACTTTTGTTGTCGGTATTACATTGAATAAGTTCTTGCAAAATAAATATGGTCGTCACACACCTTAAGTGTTTCTGTAATCCCTGCTGTTATGGATTTGTAAAGGGTATTGACTTTGTGCTAATACAATCATTTATCCTTACATGTCGAACTTTTTCAAAAACGTTTAGAAGTGCGGGAAGTAGAGTAACTGGCCTGTAATTGTCAAACTGTGATCTTGCTTTGCCACTGCCTTTGTAAATTGGTATTATTAGTCCTTTTTTCCAACACTCTGGTGTGCATTCAAGTTTCAGTATTGCATTGAACAGTTTGTAATCACATATTTTACGCTATCCGCTGCATATCGTATGTGCTCATTCTGGACAAAATCCCATAATGGAGCTTTGCGAATTTTAAGGTATTATGTGGTAGATAGCTACACTTGACTTCAATGATAATTGCTTCATAAGAGTAATGTGATATATGAATATAACGTATGTGAATATTGTCTTGTTACTGTATACTATATGGAGCACTGAGTGGCCATCTCCGCCATCTTTGTATGTACAAGCCATCGTACAGTTTCTACACTTCGTGCGTTTGACACATACATCAAATAATATGACAGTAAATCAAATAAAATTTGGTGAAATACATAATATACAGATATGACAACGGCAAACTATACATATTATGCCAACAAAGTATACAAATGACGAGATATCTGAGCATTTCTCCAATCAATCTCAAAATAAAATTTGATGTGTAAACTTTTCAATCCGATGCACAACCTATGTTAGTGTACACGTTGCCCATAGGTACAGCCATATTTACTCGCATAGTAGGTGAGTAAACATCAGGGAAAATACACACAGGTAACTGCTTACATGTCACTGGATGTATAGCTAATAACAGAGTACAATAGTGGCTATATATGGTATGTGTTGTGTGGTTTGCCAGGTAAAAGTGATACACTGTGCGATTTTCTGTGTATGAGGGTACTTATAATGGTTATTCGTGTTGTTCAAAGCACATGCACATACCTGTCCAGAAAACTGAATTATTATACAGTTTGGTGTAACATAATTGATAGGAATCTGTTCTCCTGGCTTTTCTACATGTGATTAACTACATTATATAATATATCCTGCTTGTCATTTTGAGTTCGTTGTCAAATGGCAGAACAGGTGTTATACATATATTCCATCACGTTTACGAAGCAATTATCTTTGAATCAAACCATGATCATGTATACAACGGGTCCTTAAGTAGACATATCACCGAATCCAGTTAGTTCAGTGTTACTCTCTGCTCTAGACTAGGGTGGTATGTATCACTTTTAGTAGTCTGTGTGTATATGTCAAATGTGTTTTCTATGCTTATTTTAAATTGTTCATTAAAGTGTATGTTATCATCTCGGCAGTAAATATGTGCATAATATGTTCATCCGGTGTGGAGAGAACTACTCCATTGTCAGTAATTCAAATGCACTGTATATTCGGCTTAATCCGTTGTGTTCTTACTACAATAGCGTGCTAGGATAGACCTGTTCTCCGACCGGGTTACCCTGCACGAACTATCGCAGTGGGTTCACCCAGTGCTGGTATATAAGGCATGTCCCATGTGCAATTTCAGTTCTCAGAGAATCTAGTTGTTCAGTCATTTTTAGTTAGTGTTTAGGTTTGTGT
>CM055265.1:38197329-38261599 GCA_029237695.1 Conchocele bisecta | reverse complement strand
TGTTTAGGTTTGTGTGACCACGTGGCTTTGGAGTTTTCGCTTCGCGTTTGTAAACATGACGCAGAAGCAGCTACCTTCAGATGTTATAGATCTTTTTGATTCACCTCCTATTCACTCTGTGTCGGGCCTGACAGGGAACTCGCCGTTACAGAGCAATTCGGGAATGCCGTTACTGGGCTGTAAACAGCCATCTCGGGGCCTCGACGGCACCGCCACTGGATCGAATTCAGCCTGCTCAGGGCAAACGTGCTTCTAGTTCGGGGGAGGTTAGCTCGTGAGTCGAGTGATGCGAGTCATTGGCGTGACCACCGGCAGCCACATGCAGCCACATGCAGCCACGTGCTTCCGTTTCTGGCAATAGGAAACGCAGAGCTAGTTCGCCCAAGTCCGAATCGGAGGACACAGTTACTAGTCATGCTAGTGAAATTAATAGGTCCTTGTTCAACCCATCTCGATTGTGCTCAGAGAAAACCGCTAGTGCTTGGGGGCCATTCCTACCGAGGCAGAAGCCAGTTCAGAGGCAGACGCAGCTCGGCAGGACCCAATATTCAACAACCTGTAATACAGGTATTAACTAACTTAAAGACAAAAACTAGTCGTGAATCACTCCATTTGCCAATCGATGTACACACGTTTTCCGACACACCCGTAGGCGCCCGTGTGAGTTATTTTTTATCACAACTGGCATTATCTCACAAACGACCAATGGTTGTTAATCAATGTGTTGGGTCTAAAATAACAATTTCTCACAAAACCGAACACTGTGTACTACCATCAACAGCGTTATTCCGAACCGAAATTCAGTCAAGAAACGGGGAAATTAATAAATCTAGAGGTTCAGGAGAAAAAGAGGAGGGGGTCAAAGGCCTTTCATAAATATGAAGAAACTGAACAAACATTTGGTTCACCAACATTTCAAAATAGATGGAATACATTCCGTAAGAGATCTGGTTCAGCCAAACGATTGGTCTGTGAAAATCGATCTGTCAGACGTATATTCACGAGATATGCAAGCAACATAGAATCTTCCTCCGCTTTTTGTACCAGTAAGATGATGAAGGTCCCAATTTCATTCCTTCGAAGATTAGGAATACGTCTGATTATTTACCTAGACAACATCTCTTGATCATGAATCAGTCAAGTTCAGGGGTCATACACGATTGTTCAAGGACAATAGAACTCCTACAGGTATTGGATTTTCTGATAAATCACAAGAAATATATCATATTCACAACACAGGATATAGAGTACATAGGTTTCAGCCTAAATTCAGTTCGGATGACACTCTCAATCCGAAAACTGGATGAGGTAATAGGAAATAGAACAGCGTCTATTCATGCAGTTTTCTCTGCACCTCTCCATTCTCGCAATATACAGTCTGCAAAAAAATCATGCTTTTCAAATAACTCAAACTAAGATGCGCTCGTAAGATTATCAGGGAAGGGAAATCAAGAACTATACTGGTGCATAAAGTATTTAGATGTATGGAACGGGAAATCCCTCATCACAAGTCGCCCCACTGTAACAATTCAGTCAGATGCGTCAACTTGGGTGTGGGCGCAGTGTGCGAAACTGTCCGAATAGGCGTACCATGGTTAAAACAGAAATTGGTCTCCACATAAATGTTCTGGAATTACTACATGTAGCTGCTCAGTATGCAGTAAAATCCTTTCTAAAAGAACAATAATATGTGATAGCTCTTATGCAGACCGACAACAATACCACACAAGCATACATAAACAGGAAGGGGCACACGCTCAGAGCTGTGCAACAAAACAGCACTCGAAATATGGAATTGGTGCATCAGGAGGAATATCATGCTAAAAGCCGATTACATTTCAGGTCGAGAGAATGTGTACGCATACATGGAGTCGAGGCACCACAACGCCAGCAGCAGTTGGATGCTGAACAAGGCCGTGCTTCGACGACCGATGGAGAGGACGATGCCGTACACCATAGACATGTTTGCAGACAGGATCAATCGGCAGTTGGATGTGTACATTAGCGACCAGGTACGCAACAAGAGTGTCACAATAGTGCTAATTACACCTGCATGGCCAGCCCAAGTGTGGTTTACTACACTCCTGGAAATGTCAGTTCAAGATCCGATATTGTTACCAACTTTTCCCCAAATCCTGACGTCACCCAGGGTCACCCTTAAAACAATTAAGAAAAAGAGCAGGTCTCTACCTCTGATAGGCTAGCTTGTATCAGAGAATCTTTCGAAACAATGGCCTTATCAATGCCTACTTCTCGGGTCACGGAGTAAGGAGACATCAATATCTTACAATTCAGCCTGAATAACGTGGCATAGCATTTCAGCACCAATAACAGTCATTGAGTACAGCATTGATTGTTAATACAGGTCAATTAACCTAAACAGATCAGCGCTGTCATCTGTCCTTCCATATATTGACACTTTCCCAGTTGGTCAACACAAGCTGGTAACACCGGTCATGAAAGGGGTTTTGACGAGTAACCTCCATTTACCACGTTTACCCAGGTACAATGATCTATGGGATGTTGATCAGTTTCTCAAATACATGATTTCCCAGCCGGTAAATGACAAGTTGTCGCTGAAATTCCTGTCAAAACAGTTGATTGCTCTCGCTCTTGTTGCTTCAAAACGCGTGCCAGAAATAGCTAAATTGGATAAAAGGTTTATGACAATAACAGACAATAGTGTAAAATTCACACTAACAAAATTATGCAAAACTCAAAATGACTGTGTTGCAAGGTAAAATAATGTAAAAATAACAGGCCGTATTTGTATATCAAAATAGTTGTTGTCATAGTATCGCTTAACTGCATCTCTCGATATTACAACTGGACATAACATTCTGCCAATGGCAATGCCTGTCAATCACTTCAACACCACATACCGCTGTCATAATGTTTACAAACGCTGTACATCCAGATGAGCCGGCTCATAACACCTCATCAGGATCAGCACCATGTGGATGTTTTCTGATTTCTATAAATGCATTACCCCTTTCTGATAGATGAACTAGTATGTAGTCTGAAAAATAACATGGGAGTTTCCATTCCAGAGCTGAAAGGGTTAAGTCCCAAGACCGGGTTGAGAGTATTGAGAAATAGATAGAAACAACAGACTGCAATTCTTACATATTATTTCGGTACAGAAGGCAGTATCCGGGTTACTGTTGCCATCAACCGCTTGCTCACCATCGGCATCGGGCGCACTGAAGGTCGTTTCCATTTGTAGAGCTAGGTTGTATGGCAAATCGTCTGGGAACAATATACATAAAATATTAACTGAGGCGGTATGCGTGAAATTAATTCGTTCATTCTTTATTTCCTCCGAAGTCGGATATTATGGAACACAAAACTGAAAGTACATACTATACACAAGGACATGAACATATATACACCACATTCAACGCCCTTAGGCACCTACGTTGTTAAGTTTATGCATGTAATATGCCCCCAAGAAGCACATGTATAGTATGCCTTAAGAAGCACCCACGTATTCCTGATATAGTGCTAAGTGCTCACAGGATATACGCACCTATTAAAAGTTAATTATTTCAAACATCTACACTTTTCGTCAATACATTGAGGTATCGGCAAAACAATATCCTGAAATATTTCGATGTACTATCATCCATGACTGTCATTGGGTCTTTACCCATTATTGATAAAATTATATCCGTTTTGTCACATGTGGTTAGTTCCTCCACTAAGGAAGTGCTGAAGTTTAGTCTCACTTTGTCAATAAATTATATATACAGTGTTTCTGAACATATGCAGTCTGTTATAATGTTATAAATAACATCTGTTATAACGCTGTTACACATAGTACATCGCCAAACTTCTAAATGCGGTTTAAGGATCCACACGTGTGCGACTTTGCTTGCTACTGTTAAGTCCTGTATGGAAGCGCAGGCTCGATTTCAGAGTGAAAATGTCAGAATCTGGCAAAGTCATCATCATTGTGTATCATATGTAGCCACTCAGCAGTTTCACTGGCATTTATTGTCTCGTTTACCGTATTTTTCCATTGGTATTTTGAGAGTGTCACATCTGAATTAATATATGTACACATGTAATGGTCTAGATCATAAGTATTCAACATTTCCCATATGTCGTGAATAAATCCAGATATTGGCGTGTCTGCATCCAATGATTGGAACAGTTTAAAGAGGAATATTTTCTTCGATTGGTATGTAGGGTTCATTGTGATACTTTATTGAAATATAATAATGTTCGCCTGTCAATTTCCGCTTCAAGTCTGTATACACCATTGATTCACACATGTCAGACCGTGTACTAGTTATGAAATACTTGATACATTTAACTACATAGTGTTGTAATTTGTTAATTTTACTTTATCACTGTTTCCAAAATTGTTCCACATGTCGCAGCCGTATGTAATGGTAGAAATCACAACCTTTTTACATATAGTTATACTTGTTTTAGTTTTTTTTAATCTATTTGGCACAACCCCTAAATCAGCTAGTCTAAAAGAAATGCAATGTTTGCTTTCCTACAGGAATCGGTCGTTCTAACAATGGACGATCTCTTGTTGTCTTGTAAGACCCCTAAGTGTTTGATGTTGTACGTGAGGGACTTCTGCATCTCCAAGCTTTATTCTTAATGTCTGGTTTCGTTGCCTTTGCGTACCGAACATAATGGTACATGATTTGCTTTTATTGAGTTCGTAACGTCATTGACGCGTATCGTCGTACACTATGTTAATTATTTGTTGCAGGCTAGTGGGTTATTTGCAAGACATGTAAGATCATCGGCCATAGCTGGATAGTTACACTCAATGGAGCCAATTCGTGAACCAAGATTTCTACTTGAAATGGTCATTGAGGAGTTCATCAACGAAGACAAGGTATATAAATGTCGACAGCACCTCGCCTTGTCTCACATCTTCTTTCATTCTGAACCACCTTGCCTGTTGTCTATTCAGCGATACAGAGCTCATCAAGTCGGTATACATGTTAACAATTAAATAAACCGCCACGTTTACCCGTAATACCTAGTAACCAGGAGGCTCTTATGTCATACTGTGTCAAATGGTTTTCTCGTGTCAAGGAATGCCGCAATGTTGCACTTTTGTTGTCGGTATTACATTGAATAAGTTCTTGCAAAATAAATATGGTCGTCACACACCTTAAGTGTTTCTGTAATCCCTGCTGTTGTGGATTTGTAAAGGGTATTGACTTTGTGCTAATACAATCATTTATCCTTACATGTCGAACTTTTTCAAAAACGTTTAGAAGTGCGGGAAGTAGAGTAACTGGCCTGTAATTGTCAAACTGTGATCTTGCTTTGCCACTGCCTTTGTAAATTGGTATTATTAGTCCTTTTTTCCAACACTCTGGTGTGCATTCAAGTTTCAGTATTGCATTGAACAGTTTGTAATCACATATTTTAAGTTTCCGCTGCATATCGTATGTGCTCATTCTGGACAAAATCCCATAATGGAGCTTTGCGAATTTTAAGGTATTATGTGGTAGATAGCTACACTTGACTTCAATGATAATTGCTTCATAAGAGTAATGTGATATATGAATATAACGTATGTGAATATTGTCTTGTTACTGTATACTATATGGAGCACTGAGTGGCCATCTCCGCCATCTTTGTATGTACAAGCCATCGTACAGTTTCTACACTTCGTGCGTTTGACACATACATCAAATAATATGACAGTAAATCAAATAAAATTTGGTGAAATACATAATATACAGATATGACAACGGCAAACTATATATTATGCCAACAAAGTATACAAATGACGAGATATCTGAGCATTTCTCCATCAATCTCAAAATAAAATTTGATGTGTAAACTTTTCAATCCGATGCACAACCTATGTTAGTGTACACGTTGCCCATAGGTACAGCCATATTTACTCGCATAGTAGGTGAGTACATCAGGAAAATACACACAGGTAACTGCTTACATGTCACTGGATGTATAGCTAATAACAGAGTACAATAGTGGCTATATATGGTATGTGTTGTGTGGTTTGCCAGGTAAAAGTGATACACTGTGCGATTTTCTGTGTATGAGGGTACTTATAATGGTTATTCGTGTTGTTCAAAGCACATGCACATACCTGTCCAGAAAACTGAATTATTATACAGTTTGGTGTAACATAATTGATAGGAATCTGTTCTCCTGGCTTTTCTACATGTGATTAACTACATTATAAATATCATCCTGCTTGTCATTTTGAGTTCGTTGTCAAATGGCAGAACAGGTGTTATACATATATTCCATCACGTTTACGAAGCAATTATCTTTGAATCAAACCATGATCATGTATACAACGGGTCCTTAAGTAGACATATCACCGAATCCAGTTAGTTCAGTGTTACTCTCTGCTCTAGACTAGGGTGGTATGTATCACTTTTAGTAGTCTGTGGGTGTATATGTCAAATGTGTTTTCTATGCTTATTTTAAATTGTTCATTAAAGTGTATGTTATCATCTCGGCAGTAAATATGTGCATAATATGTTCATCCGGTGTGGAGAGAACTACTCCATTGTCAGTAATTCAAATGCACTGTATATTCGGCTTAATCCGTTGTGTTCTTACACATTGCCAGAATTGTCTAATATCACACTCGGCCATTCTTTTGTAAATCGCTTATTCGAATATCGAAATAGTGTTAAACAGCTTGTCTATGTATTTTCCGAAACTGGGCTTTCGCACTTTTATACTCTACGTAAGATTCATGCTGTTAACCTCCCGATCTTCCACAATCTATCCACTTTATCCATGCGGTTCGTTCTGTGTTATGTGCCGTTTTCACCTCCAAGTTCCAGTACGGTTTGGTATACTTGTAATAACACTTCACTATAATTATTTTAGCATCTGATTCGGTAAGTGTAGTATTTAAGGTGTTTCTATCACATTATCTATGGCAGTGATGTATAAATGTCATGTCGATTGTTCTGTATCACGTCTTCATTTGCTTTGTGCCATGCTAACCACGTTCCACATTCAACATTTAGTGTCAGTGTATATGTCATATTATCGGTAGATGATCAGATGTGGAGAGGAAATCACTTTCATCCAGTATTTCAAAAGCTGTTGTTGTTGTGGCTATGATGTCCTCAGCTAGAATGTAGTATATCATTTATGTATTTGCTATGTAACTGTATCGTGGTCCTCTGCATATTGGCAATGTATTTACTGCATTGATAATATATCGATTTGTGAATTTTATCATTGCTTTTATATATATTAATCTTATGGTCATCTACACAGCTTGCATTTAGGTCTCCTGCTATAACAATATGGCCATATTCTGAATAGTATTCTTATAAAGTTTCTAATACTGATACCTGATCCCTATATTTATCTATGTCATTACAATCCGGCATGTATACACCTATCATATACATTGGCTTGATGTGTAGTCCAACCATTTTCAGCCCTACAATGCGATCACTGTTTCATTCAATTGGCTCAACGTTTTGCTGCAGTTGTTTGGGATACATAATTGAAATCAAGAGTAGTAACAAGTTCATACGGATAAACACGCTGGCCTGAGCCTGACCCAAGTTTTCTGACCGTTTCATAGGGCGGACGTCTTCTTAGGGCGCCCAGCGAAACCACCAGAAAACTCGAATCCGATTTCAAACGCCCAGGCCCTCCAGTCATGCCATCTGGCCGAACCTGCAATTGCGTATAATATACACTAGGTGTATGGTAGATTTGCATCTACATGTCCTACATTTGTATAGCACTGGAATCCAACGGATGCCACTCTATCACCCTTGAACATTTTCCATTAGCCAAAATGCTGATAGCTATCCAAAATACAGTAAAACACGTTTGTTGACAGTGGATACTGTAAAACAAATACTGTTTCGTATACTTTATATATTGCATGGAATTATGCGCCAGAAATAATAGAACGTACGTTTCAGAATTCCAAATGTATAGATACGAAAACCAGGTATGTTATATATACACCAAGTCCATGTTCCATAAAACAGTGCTCAAATATCGGCTTGACTAGTAGGTGACCTTTTACAAATGTACAGACTTACCATTCGGATAAGTGCCAAGCACGACAACTTCACACAGACTCAGATCGGAATTGAAATACTTGTATAACTTCACATATCTTCCGTGTAACCGCTCGTTGCATTGGAACTCGTAATATCCGCGAACGCCTGGACCATCGAAATGGTAGCACAGTTCCATGGCACTCGGTGTCATGCCAATGAGTATGTCCACATCTGCGAGTCTTTCATCTGAAAGCGCAGGGGCGCCTAAAGCATCATAGGATTGGTCCGGCGAATCTACTGGGTGCCCCCTCTACCCACCCAAAGTGTATGTTGTTACCACTCAGTTGAACCGTCTCGCCCAGACGGTTCAACTGAGTGGTAACAACATACACTGTTGGTGCGAATTGAGAAAAAAATGTATAAAAATATTTACATTCCATGTTGTTTTATACATGAATTACAAATATGTCAATATTATTGATGCGGCAGTTGCCGGACCTGGCGGACCTGCCCCGACGCCACTGAAATGGGGGTGTATTGATGGCATCTGATTCACATATGATTGGCAGATGGAAGAAGTTTCGTTTGACGAAACATGCACGACATAATGACTTCCCTACAATTTCAAATGTGTACGATTTTCATTATTTTGTGATAGTGGCAACATCACTCATAACCATGGATTTGGCGAATTGCCGCGTGCTGCGGGGTTTTCAAGAAACTAGCAATGACGTAGTAAAATTGTCAGTACTTCGAAACGCCAGGTACATGTATACATATACCAGTTTATAACCACACAATTTCCGCTTCAGTTAAGTTATACTTGGTCAAAATTCCAACAGCTGTAAATGTGGCCGTGACTGGAGAAATGGGGCGTAAATGATGTGTGACCAGTGTAGCTACTGACATAATAGCACACTCCCGTAGCCTGATAACGATATAAAGTTCGTGTTAGAAGCACACCAGGTGTTTCATTGATGAAATAGCGAACAGTACATCTCTTACACAGACTGAATGGATGCACATGCTGATCTGGATCTACACTGGTGGCAAAACCCATAAGTCTCATTCCTCCAGGCACAACCACAAATATGTTGAAACAAAATGCATAACTGTTGAATTGAAGCTGTTTATAATCGGGGAGGAACGCGAACCAAACAGTAAGTGCATGGCCACTTCTCTACAACAGTAACCCATAGGAAGACGCGCAGCTGGTTGTTGTGGAGTGGTGGCTGTTGTACATGTACATGTATGGAGGTGAACTATAGAGACAATGCTCCATTTTGGATAAACAATATCGTCTGTTACAGAGAGAGGATTGTGATAGAGAGGTGGCTGTTACGGGAGGTTCGGCCGTACATGTACATAATTCCAGCACAAAATATTTACACAATTCCCTAACATTTGATTGGTCCGTAGCAAGTCTCTGTCCAAAATTTATATCCCAGTAAACTCCCACGCCGAACTACTTTCAGTAACCGTGAGGCGCAGCTAAAATAATTCTTAAGAAAACGGAAAATAAACACATTTTCTTGATGAATTTATTTCAAATGCTGAATTATAAGGAATGAATGGCCTTTTTGTGGAATTTATCGGGGATATAAACTTGGAAAAGTCGCGGGAATAGTGGACGAGGCCTTAAACAATTACAGTTTTCGAAAAAAAATAATAAAAAAAATGTTGTTTTTTTTTGTTTTTTTTTTCGAAATTGTAATTTTTTATCGCTTCGTCCAGTATTCCCGCGAGTTTATACCCGGATAAATTCCACAAAAAGGCCATTCATTCCTATAGTGTATATTATTTCATTGCGCATCATACATACAACAGCAGTCGCCCCTGTTCTGAACATGCACTTCGTAAACAAGAAACTCCTCTCCCAGATCCACCATCCACCACTCGTCAGCAGACATTTCTGAAAAGCAAAGAAAAACTATTGTGGCACATGTCATTTTCTGCGATGCCAGACCTTTATCGGTACAATGAAACGTCTCTAAACCGGACACCCTGTGAGGTCTCCAGTATGTCCGGCTTAGAGAGTTTTCACCGTAAATCAGGTATTTAATCATTCTGAGCCATACGTGTGTGCTATGAAAATCACTAATAGACATTTTCACCTGAGATAAATGACCAAGAAACTCTTCAAACATAATATCACATGTATTTTCTTGGTGTCCGGTTTAGAGAGGTTCCATTGTAGCTATGACGTGCGTTCATGGTATGAATTGGCAGCCAACGTCACTTTTAGACGTACTTTTCTCAAAATTACACCACATACGAGGGGATATCAATAAGTTTTAGTTTAAACATATTTTATCTGCATATTGTTTACAAGTTCCTTGTCAATGTCAATGTTACTATACATGTATACAGTACTATACAAATGGGATTGGGTTCAAAGCAAGCTTATTTAAATCATCTCCCTTACATGTGACTAGATATCATAGGATGCCGAAACCAAGACATTCCTGCCATCAGTTTTAGAACAGTTTGTATTCTGTGATAATTGATATTTTCTGGTTTCAGCATCCTCTGATACACGGCAATTACATTAAAGCAATTAAATTTAAAATTTCCGAAAAATATAGTATTGACACAAATGTATAGACAATAGGTTATATACTATCAATTACGTGATACATGAAATGGAAACAAAAATAAGGAATGAAGCAAGCCACAATAGGAGTTGGAGTCTTGTTCCCACACCAAGCCATGCCCAGTTAGCGCCTCCCAAAGTCAGATAGTGATAAGTATGTGCAAACGCAGGCATCATTATATGGTGCATTAAAACGACCGGTGTTTTGTATGAATAGTCTAACTGATGCGAAAATGGCTTCATTGGAGTTATCGTCAAGTTGTCTGTTACCATAGAGTATAGTGTGGAGGGTGGGTTGGCAAAAAGCTTGTATGTCGTCTATTAGTTGGGCTCTATGTGCTCCATATTGAGTGCAGTGGAAAAAGAAAAGGGTGGCATCTTCAACCTGTCCACAGTTACAGTTGGGAGAGTCAATAATGTTCTTACGAATATAAATCATAATTGATAGAACTGCATTTCGTTCGAAGGCGTGTGTATAATACCTGGACATACCTGGACCACTGTAGTAGTAGGTTGGGACCTCTCCGCTATTTGTTTTTATTTTGGATTTAAAACAATTAAGTGATGGGGCGTTCCGTGTGTCATCTGGAAGAGAGTTCCACTCCCGGATAGTGGATGGTAGAAACGAGTTAAAATAAAGGGTGGTTCTGGACCGTCAAATATGTATATTCTCAGGGTTTCGTAAATTGTAACGGGAAGTATCTGTTTCCGGTGGAAGGACACCGACCAGGTAACTGGGTGAGATGCCATTTTTCATTTTGTAAAATAGGGACAATTGATGGGAGTGACGTCTATTTTCTAATGTTTCCCAGCAGTTTCTATTTATAAGGGCTCGATTGAAACAATCTGATTCGCTTATGCACACCACAAACGTCACTTACATAATTTAAAATCGGTATTATAAGTTTATTGAATAGCTGTAGCACGTGTTTTGGTGTCAAGGCATTAAAACTGTGCAGGAATGTGCTTAACTTAAATACAGCTTTCTGTGCTTGACCTGATAGTGTGCTCTGTGTGTGTGAACAAGAATTCAATTTCTTCGTTTTGGTATGAACAGTCTAATTGTCTCGGAAACACCCCCACCCTGCCGGAAACCCTTTAGTGTTGTTTTCTTTGTATTTACTGTTAACTTCCATTTTTGACAGTACTCGGTCAAAACATTTAAACCGTGCTATAAACCTTCAGCGGACTATAATGATATCATCGGCAAATAGGAGCAATAATAGTTTAATCATACCAGTAGCAATACCTTCTAACTCTCTTCATGTAAAATTCACCCTCCAAGTGGTTTTATACATGGCAAATACAAAAATAGAGAGAGACACTCCCCTAGATGGACCCCCAATTCACACGAACATTCTTCACGTGAAATTCTTCAATACTCTATTATTTCCCTCTTATTCCTAGTTGTATCAGCTTATACCACATATTTTCCCGTACTACATAACCAAAGGATTTCGAAAAATCAATGAACGCGCAAAATAGGTTCGAGCCCTTGTTTACGACATGCGAAATTAAGCCATGTACAAATATATGATCTATAGTGCTCATATATTTCTTCAAATTCTTGTCTGGGATTCAACGTACATGTGTACATAATATTGTTCTGCCCAATCTGTAAGCCTGTTACTAGTATTTATTCCCTATTGTGCTTAGCAAGGTTACGCCGCGATAATTGTTAACCGTATTTATATCATTAGAAGTGCCCGCTATACAGATATAATCATTTAGTAATATTTATTTTAGTGATAGTGACTCGCGGTGTTATCAGGCGACTTTCATATGCAAATAAGGCATGATATTTATTAATTATTTATACTAATAAATGCGTCAAGTGAAAAAAAATAATATTTTCAACAGATTATAAACTATGATTATTGCATATCAAAATATAAATACAGACAATAAATAGTAATGTTCGTTAACATTTTAGATTTTAGGGAAACACGGTGATCGCCCTTGATATCAGTGTGGAAATTTACGTCCGATATAAAATATATAATAATGCCAATTAATACGTAGGGTAATGGTGTGTAGCTGTATAAATATGAAAATAGTTGCGAAAGCATTGGTCTTCCGCAACAAAAATTCACTGTGGCCATAATAACTGGCTAAATATGTTAGGCTCAAAATGCATTGACCTCTCCTCGTACCATACAAAATTATGCAAGCACAGCTTATATGTGGTTGTAACTGGAGAATTGGTGCTTATAGGTTCTACGACCAGTGTATATCCAGATCAGGCTGTGCATCCGCAAAATCTGATCAAGATATACACTGTTCGCCGTCGCATCAATCAAACACCCGTCATGCTTCTAACAAGCAATGTATATCGTTATCAGGCTACAGAGGTTTGCTATTTGATCAGGAGCTACACTGGTCACAAATGCCATAAGCCCCATTTCTCCAGTCAGAGCCATATAACATGTATAGGTTTAGAACGCTAATATAGCAAATATGTGCGGCATACACGAATGTACGGAGCCCCGCGGGGGACACGTATTTTACTTTTATTAATTCGTTCCCAATACATAACAATTCGTTCCCTTAATTCAACAATTCATTCCCTCGATTTAACAATTTGTTCCCACGATATAACAATTCGTTCCCACGAAATGACAATTTGTTCCATCAATTTAACAATGCATTCCTTCGAATTAACAATTCGTTCCCACGATATAACAATTCCCGTGGCAACGAATTGTTAAATTGAGGGAACAAAATTGTTAATTCTTGGGAACGAATTGTTAAATTGAGAGAACAAAATCGTTAAGTCGTGGGAACGAATTGTTATTTCGTGATTAATAAAAAAAAGAATTCTACGTCCCCTGTGGGGCTCCGTACCATTGAGAACTATGTCATAACCCCTTAACCCTTACTACGCTGAATTATTTGTTGTCGTCTGCCGGAAATGTTTTATTTTCAATATTTCTCAACAAAAACCTGGTGTTGACAGCACATGAGAATCGTCTCCAGTGGAGACGATTCTCATGTGCTGTCAAAACCAGTTTTTTGTTAATAATTAAAGCAAAAATGAAAAACAGCAGACGGCAATTTCCGTCAACAGCGTAGGAAGGGTACATGCCCACTCAGGAGGCACAACATGTTCTTTATAGGAATTAAATAAGTGTATAATTGTGTCACTATTCCACCAGTTCTAACAATTACGAGATATAACTATACAGATATAATCATTTAGTAATATTTATTTTACTGATAGTGACGCGCGGTGGTATCAGGCTATTTTCACATGCAAATGAGGCATGACATTCTTGAATTATTTATACTAATTCAATGCGTCACCTGAAAAAATTAATATGTTCGACAGATTATAAAGAATGATCATTGCACATCCAAAAATAAATACAGAAAATAAATAGTAGTGTCCGTTAACATTTAAAAGAAACACGGTTATCGCCCCTGATATCAGTGTAGACATTTGCGTCTGATATAAAATGTAAATAATGCCAATCAATACGTGTGGTAATGGTGAATGAATATTAATATGACAGAAAATGTCTCAGATGATGTCTGCGATATAAAGAACATTTTGTGCCTACTGAGTGGGCATGTACATTTAACATGTTTGACTGCATCAATGCTTTCCAATATGCATTCATTTGGGCCTTAATCGAGACTATAATGGCGGTCACAACATGCAACAAGAGTGCCGCCATCATAAAATACACCCGCCCAGGGAGTGATTGAAAGAAAGCTGTTAGAGGAGTTGGTTACATAAACGCTATACCCTATACCATGTAAACAGAATTGTATGCAAAAGTATATAAACAGTGGCTAAGTTGAAATGTCCGTATTTTTTGTTAAAAAACAATACTGTTTCGGCATACAAATATCACTGTGCACATGGTCAATATATGCAGAAGATATATGTAAAGTTTCAGATCGATTGACATTAAGGTGTCGGAGGCGTTGATTACACAAACTCAATACCCTACACAGGAGTGTATGCACAAGTATAGAAACAATGGCTAATTGAAAAAGGCCATATATTTGCGAACAAATATTTTTTCGTCATAAAAACAATTAAATTTGTGCAGCAGACCACAGGCACTTGTTTGTGGTATGGACGAGAAACCGCAATTTACATCGTACCCATTTGTTTCTACTCTGATATTTAATATCTACAAGGTAGGACACTAGCCATCTTTTCAACCAACGGAAGTGGTACCAGTGTCCATTGGGCCCGGCTCGCTAATTCAGTAATTGTAACGCGCGAGAAGGCCGGGATCCTGCTGGTCCCTGCCCTCGCGCGCGTTACAATTACTGAATTGGCGAGCCGGGTCCAAGGTAATTAATCCCCTTCCGTTGATTGAAAAGATGGCGAATGTCCAACCTTGTACAATGTAGATATATAATACGGGAGTAATATCGGGTATGACTTAAAGAGGCATCTGTCGTTCATACCACAAACAAGTGCCTGTGCAGCAGACGTGTACAAAGTTTCAGATCGATTGACTGCAAGCTGTCGGAGGGGTCGATTATACAAAACATGAAGAACACTGTGAAATGAAACAATATATTTTAGCAGTCTGGTGACTTTGACCTTTGTCTGATGAAGCTCATGTTTCACAGGTGCGTTTGTCCAGTTGATATCAACACAACTGAAGTTTCATGAAGATATTCCAAGCGATAAATGACTTATAATGCTCCAAACACTGAATTTATGACCGCCCGCCATTCGGTAAAACATAATACGTTCCGTTTTGTTTCAAAACGGGCGGGAAAAATCTATACATTTTTGATATCAGAACTGAATGGAGATTCAGAAAATGCAAAAAGTTCGTAATTTACGCCTAACGAATACATTTTCCCTTGACGGGTACCATTTGCATACACACCTGTGTGCGTGCACGAATGACCAACAGTAAAGTCGTCATCGAAGTTACCGTCGACGGCCAGATCTGCGGTGTAATTGTTCCATTCAAAGTGGACGCTGCTCTGTGTCGCGAGTCTGTTTAGTGCTAGGTTGTGCCGTAACAGTGCTGCAATGTACAACGAAATATTTATAAAATAATGGCAACCTATTTCAGTGTATTTGAATAGAATCAATTATATTGTACATCATATATAAACAGAATCAAATATATTTTTGTTTACAGTTTATATACATTTTCATGTTCATGCCAACTAAAAAACAGAGAATAAGATACCCAAAGGAGAAGACTGGGTATGGAAGGTGTTCGAGCCAATGTCCACCCTTAAATATAAGCCGAATCGAAAACTCAAAGGAGACACATGAGCGCACACAAAGACAATACTAACGCAAAACATCACTATAAACACAAACCAGCTATTCCACAATGAACTAACGAGAAAATAGCAGCCCCAGAGGAAATAACGAATCACGATGAAGTACAATACGCGAATGCATGAAAACAAGCGTACCGCCTTGGAACGACATGCAACCGAATTTATTTTGTGCATGTTGTTTTTGAAGAAATCCGATTTACTGATTGTTGTTTAGGACAGCACAAAATGACATCTTCTTGAAAATGTTCGCTAAAATGGCATGTACACATACATATATATTCTATTAACAGATTGTAAAAGTGTTTGTGAAAAAAATATAGAATTTGCAATGAGATATTACATATTGAGTACTCCTAGTCATATTTTTGAAAATGACAAAAAAGTACAAAATTTGCACAGGTACCATGTACCTTTAAACACGATTTTGAAAGTGAGGTACGTCGATTTAAGAAGGTTGCACTCCGGATTATGATAGGTGGGCAGACAGAGGGCAACCAATAATAGCAGAGGGTGCTCGGTATAATGACGGTGCTCCCCGGTTAGTCCATAAATTAATGTAGCAGGTCATAGATAGATACACTCAGCTTCAATGATAATTGCTTCATAAGAGTGATGTGATATATGAATATAACATATGTAAATATTGTCGTGTTACTGTATACTATATGGTACACTGAGTTGCCATCTCCGCCATATTTGTATGTACAAGCCATCGTACAGTTTCACCACTTCGTGCGTTTGACGCATACAGCAGATAATATGACATACATGACAACGGCAAGCAAACTATACAAAAGACGAGATATCTGAGCATTTCTCCCATCAATCTCAAAATAAGTTGTGATGTGTAAACTGTTCAATCTGATGCACAGCCTATGTTAGTGTACACGTTGCCCATAGGTAAAGCCATATTTACTCGCATAGTAGGTGAATAAACACCAGGGACAATACACTCAGGTAACTGCTTACATGTCACTGGATTTGATAGCTAATAACAGAGTACAGTAGTGGGTATATATGGTATGTGTTGCGTGGTTGGCTGGGTAAAAGTGATACACTGTGCCATTTTCTGTGTATGAGGCTATCTATAATGGTTGTTCATGTTGTTAAAAACACAGACACAACCCTGTCCCGAAAACAGACATATTTTACAGTTTGGTGTAATATAATGGATAGGAGTCCGATCTCCTGGCTTTTCTACATGTGATTAGCTACAATATATCATAAGTTCTACTTCACATTTTGAGTTCTTTGTCAAACGGTAGAACAGGTGAAAGAGGCTGATGGCTGGAACACACAAAGATGGCCGACCTAGCCATTCCATGTGCCGTATAGGATACAGTAACGAGGCAGTATTCACAGTTATGTTATACATTTACGAAGCAATTATATTTCAGTCAAACGATGATCATGTATAGAACGGGTCCTTAATGAGTATATACTTACGCTGATCACATACTCAGACTACATTGTACCTGAATCATGAAACAAATCTACATATACTCATCAAGTTTCACAATATTGTGTGTGGATATAACGTGTATGTGATAGCATACGTGCGGTTTGAGTTGGGTACACACTGTTTGCTACCCATAATTATATCAACCACCTAGTCCTGCCGAGTATGGTGCCTGAATCTTGAATCTACCTGCAATAATAAATGTACACATTTGTGTGTGGACAATCAGAATATACCTGGACGAGTCTGCTAATCTGTGCGTGTATATCTGGGCCCATGCATACTAATGTAAGCGGCATTTTAGCCATACGAATACAGAAATATTGATACGAATCTACATGGAAAATGTAATGTTCACAAACAGACAACCAGTGTATGCCCGGACGGGCCTTCGCGTATGTGCAGTCTGGTCTGGTTCTACACTGATTTTCTACGCAGATTTATGTCAATCACTTAATCATACTACCTCTATTGTTGAATGTATATGTATATGTAATTTTCACACTATTTTAGTAGACAATCGGTTCATGTAGCATACTCCAACTTATAAGAAATTAAAATATACACAAAGGAACGAAGAGACCAATTTTAGTGTCCTTAACTATCGTCTCTTCGTTCCGTTGCTACGCTGTTTTTCGTTTCTTTGTCCCTTCTTTTCTTCGTGTCTTCGCCACGAAGAAACGATAATTATCGCCCTTTAATCTTCGTCTCGTCGTGAAGATAATTATCGTCTCTTGGTCCCTTCGGAATGAGAGGAGATTCAGATTAGCGCGTTCCGGTCACACATGCGCAGATCCGTACTAACAAGCAGACTGCCATTTTATAATTAATTAACAATATAACCCGTGTTTTCTCTCTGTTTTTTATGTATGCCATTTTAAATAATTATGTACTCTATAATTATGTAAGATTACAATAATTGAATTGGTTATCAAATTGCATGTCGATTCAATTAATTATATTATTTTCTATTTTCGGTTTCGGTCTTACTATGTTTACAGGAATTAAATCGGAAAACCGAAAGTAGAAATTAATATAATTAATTTAATGCACATGCAATTTTGTCTTTTCAAGATGGAAGATAGAGTTCATCTTGGATTTCCAATCCCAGATAACATACAGCCTAACAAACAGTTTGTGTGGTCTGCTGAAATTAGCGAAAATGTCACACCATGTGTACATTTTCCGCTCCAAAATATTGTATTTTATATTGTCCCAGATGGTGAGCGGTGGTCACCTTAGATTTAAAGGGCATGGTGACTTCCAAACCAACACACAACCCCTCCAGCAGGTATGTTATGCTACAATTAATGAATATATACACACCAATTTTACTTATCTCCCACTAACAATATTATGTATTTTTAGATGATGGACGGCAGCAATTTAAGCATGATATAATTATTACAATGCACATGTATATTGAATATACATACCGTTTCTTAATGTCCTTGCATTAACAGTTGCTATAAGCAGACTTAACAACACACGCATTACATGTATGTCTGCCATATTTATTTAATCGTTTGTTCCGATTACCTGTAGAATAGCCAATATGTCTTGCTAAACTGAACATATTCTATAATAGTGGGTGAGCCAGACCCATGGAAACAGGTTTATCATTACCACTTGGTGGAGGGGGGGGGGGGGTGGGCGGTGAGGGGTGTGAATTGCCACTATATTTTATTGAAAGGTATGCTTCTTTAGATATTATTTCTGCATGATAGCAATTTGTAAGTATTCGTTTAAAGATGTTATGCCGCTATAAGTGAACCCCCCCTAACAGCAACATTTTCTGCTAAAATCTGTGCAGGTTTGAGAGATCATTCAAGTAACATGGTAACAACAGTGCACACTCGCATTCACACATCGAAAAAGCACTGACAGCCGGTAATTATAATTCGAACTTGTCGATTTTCATCCGAAATGGACGACAAAATCCAAGATGGCTGCCAAAACCCAAGTGCATTATCCCACCACATTAAATATTAACGAAATAGATCAATTATTGCCAAAACAAATGTACGTTTATGGTTTAACTATGTTATAAGAGTAAAATATAAGATGATAACATGTTTATAAATACGTAGCAATTGGGAATGCATGTAAACAATCCAATATGGCCGCCAATATCATAGTTGCTCATCCAGACAATTTCTGTGAGTTTTAAGAATCCTGTAGCATCACGGCAAATTCGCATTTGCACATTGTAAAACGATATGAAAACATGACAATCAGTGGTTACAATGTAGCGAACATCGAAACTTGCAGATTCGTCAAAAACTGCTACCAAAATTTAAGATGGCCGCCAAAATATCAACACTTCTAAAATTTACTTCTTGCTTGTCAGAAGACCTTATATTTCAAGTAATTAATGGCAATCACAAATTGATGAACGAGGCAAAACAAATTAGTTTGATAGCGTTATCCAAACCAGCTTTAATATGAATATGTAATGATGAAACTTATATAAATTCAATATGGCTGCTGAAATTAGTATTCCACCATGTATCAGTGCTTTGTGTACCATTTGGAGCGTGTGTGTTACATTCGCCTCTTCTGAAATAAATGGTGTGTTATCCTTTGGAAAAACACATATCGGAATGTTGGTGTGTCAAAGCCAAACAAGAGCGTGTATTTGACACACTACGCGATGGAAAATAAATCACTGTGTATTATGCTTCAATGTTGAATAACGCCAGGCATTTCCGAAACCATTTATAAGTGCATGCTTACTCCTTACAATGTTCTTAGTGAAGTTGTTATGCACGTGTATTTGATTAATCTGCGATGTTATTAATATGATTATGATTTATCACCTGTTTGTGCATCCAAATGTATCATTTAGTATCGTAATTTCAAGGACATGGTGTACATGTCACATTGCTGTGCTAGTAGTTTAATGAATCTCGGTCATGCTACTAGTTTCAGAACGACAGCTACGTTTAATGATCGACATACTCCTCGCTGCAATATAAATATTTGTTCATGTGGATTATATAAAATATAAATAGTATACATAAAGGCGAGCATGTAAGAAAATAGTTGTCAACGGATATCAATGTTCACTCTAAGACCTAGCATGTACGACTGACAACGAAATAAACACATACTATGTATTCACTTAGATATTACGTTACCATTATAATTATATGAGTGTTTGTTTATAATAGTGTCAACCGTATGTAAAGGGTCAGCCAGTTGTGACTCATGCAAAACTCTTTGATTGTCATAATTTGACAAAGTCCTATATGTTTATAGATACCACTTATATTTGATCCAGGGCATGGGAAAAAAGATAGTGTGGCATAAACATGACATTATCACGTTTCACTATTCCATAAACAACATTTCATTATGATTACAACGATATATTACTTTCATGTATATGCCGTTAATAAACACTTGTTTCAGATTGTTTATATAAAACTGTGGCTACATGACGAATTATATTACAGGCCCTGAGAAATCGGACGTCTTTTCTTGTACATGTATTATTCCAAATCGAACAAATCTCGCGATTCTGAACATGTATATTGTCAAAATCCGCAGTGTTTGATATGTGTACGTGTCATAAACATAAGTGTGTGTCGGCTGCGTTGAATCCACGCCATGTAGCTTTATCGCGCGTTTACTCTATGACATAGCATTTACCACGCCAACGTTGGATATGTCATGGACAGGCCCATTTATTCAGATCAGTTCGTATTATATTCTATTAGATAATAGCTTCTACGTGCTCACCGACCATACATACTTATACAAATCCAAAACATCCTGAAATCCTTGCGACTAGTATTTAACACATAATCAGTCAATTATATATGTAGCTAACAGGAATAGTAGATTTACAAATACAATCTACTATTGTTATGAATATCTACTAAAGATAAAATATGCATCGGTTTCATAGCATACGACAACATGTTATGCGATAATGTCCCTGTCTATTGGTTACGCGCGTTGCTACACAAACTTTACACAAGTCACACAGATGAAACAGTGCAGCTGACAAGCGTCACAATAAGTGTCTAGTGGCATACCGCTAAAACACTTAGCACAACCAGATAGGCATTACAATATGTACTTTCCAATGTAGCGTGGACGATAGTATTTGCCATTTTACACCACCAGCTACACAATGTTGTTTTCAATCATATTTTCTTCAAACTAAATTCCACTTATATTGAAACATTTAATATCCAATTCAACAACATGTCCTGGAAGTAGTTAAACAGACCACTCAATTTTAAAACATACTGCATTGTACTAACTTAACGTTAGTCACTGCCAGACACATATTCGACGAAAATGTTTACCTATTGATTACGGTGACAATCATTGAAGTGTATTCTATAAACCGAGCGGGGATGTTCCCCTGATGTTCGAATTGGCAATCATTTACTATCAGGACATTTACTTATGTTGGCCCCAACTAGTACCGAGAGCGGATGTTGTTATATGCAGTTATGAGTAGTGTTTTACTATGTGTGTCATGTTTTAACCGCCACTGTTAATACTTTGAAGTACAGTGTTGCTATGACGTGCTTGTAATCATGGTAATTACATTGTGTGTGTAAAAAGAAGTTGTCCAGCAGAGCTCGCGACAGCGTCCATAATGCTACTCAAGTTGACCATATTGTCCCATCTTTTGTAGAATTTGTTTTGTTTCATTGTACTTTATGGGTGACCTGTTACATGATTGTCGCACATTACACCATAGTGTTTTGGTTTGTCACTGTTAGGGTGTTGCCTTTTTGTCCGTTGTATTCTGTCGCTGTATATTTCCTCTATGTTACTTCTTTGTGTGCCATAATAAGAAGCTAAGGAGACAGTGCGGGTGTTGTGACGCCATGCTAACCAGGTTTGATTATCTCTTCGAACTATATTGATCACTGAAGATTCGGCAGGGTACGGTTTTGTGACTCCTTGGATTGTACTTGAGTGGCTTTTTTGTATTTGATTTTATGTTATTGTCACTGCTGTTGTCTCATTTATTTAATGAGTGAGTGATTTATGAATTAATTGATTTCTTGGCGGCTATCAAATAGCGTTTATAATAAGTAAGTAATACGTATGAACCATAAGCTGTAGATATCCGTTTTATATATAGTAGATATCCGTTTTATATATATCATATAAGTGTGGTTTATATAAATTAATGTCGTAATAATAACACATCCGCGGTTGTGTGAATCATGTTGTTATATGAAATATGTAGCAGTGGTGCATGTAAATGACGGACCCACACATGAAGCAAAGCTACTTATATGGATGTTCAATATATATATATACCGGAAGATTATAATCGACTGGTGTAAATAAGATCATGACTAGTGATTAAATAATATAGTTATTGCATTATTAAAATAAGTTTCACATGCAGCTTACAATGAACATTTAACAGTACAATGCTTTATGATATTTGACAACTGGGTATTGACATGCGATACATGTATATCGTTAACATCATGTTTGTGAAATGCGCTCACTGAAAATATAAAATGGTCGGATGGAGTAGCGTAATTTTAGACTTAATTATACTTCGCTAACATTTAAGTACTTATGAAGCCATGTTTATAATATGTCTATGTCAGTTGGACATAACAACGTTTACTGTTTGATTTAATGAAGGTAATATACTGGATGTCATAGCGCCCAACTTATATGTTGAAGCTCATAAATATTGATATGATGAGCATGTAATTGTATAATTTGAAATATTTCATCATCCCTGAGTAATATCACTGCTTTGCCAATTAAAATATTGCAAAACCAAAGTAACACAGTGGTTGTTTGTCTATTTCAAACAAAGGCCATACTTACTCAGGTATATTATAATAATGTATCACAACAGAAAATAAGCATTACGGTAACCGTCTTATCCAATATTAGATAGCCCATACTAATAAATTGTTGCGGTACAATGTGAACTTATGGCGGCCATCTTAGAATTTGGTAAACTAGGCATTTATCCAAGTATGTGTTACATTTTTACTGTGACAATGTAATACTGTTTGCTTGTTTTATATGATTAATGCCATCAAATAGGCAACACGGTGTAAATTTATGAAAACTCGTGATATTTAGCGGCCATCTTGGATTTTCGTCAGCAAAACAGTTATCCACGTTAGTTGTGTTATTGCCATGGCCATTTACTGTGTACGTATGATCGTACGTAAGTATGTTTTGAAATATTAAATGATAATATAAGTGACACGATGGCAAATAAACGGAGATTGTGATTGATGGCGGCCAATTTGGATTTATATACATAATTTCTCAAGTAATACATAGTTATTGAAGTAGCATAATCTTGTATTTCGCTTATAAAATATAATCCAATAAGAATTAACCAAGAACAGGTCATATACAATAGTGTTATATATTGTTTAGTGTGGTTGGCTAAGGTAGTGGTATATTGGCGGCCATCTTGGATTGTGGTGGCCATTTTGAACGAAAATGTTCTTGTTTGATTGTATGTAAATCACAAATACCAGCTGCAATGTTTTCAGTACATTGTACGGTGTGTACATGCGCTTCTGCGGCAGCTTTATGCTAACGTTTGCAAAACAGCCCTTTTACATGCTTCAAATGTTGCTTTTAAGGGGGTTCACTTATAGGGGTCTAAAAACTTTAAACGAAGACTTATACATTGCTATCATGCGGAAATGATATGCTGGGATATATACCTTTCATGAATATATAGTGGCAATTTGCACCCCCCCCCCCCCCCCCCCGCTCCACACACCCAAGTGGTAATGGTGATCCTCCTGGCTCACCCACTATAAGCAACAGTGAACACATCTGATCGGTGACAACTTGGTTTTGACCAATTGAGTAGATCGTGATCAGACGGCACGCTTATATCCTAAGGCGAATTTATTTATATTTCATTAGAGGTATAAACGTGCTTCCCGAGAGCAATTCCACAAAGTGAAGACCCTGATTTGGCGTAGTTATGTACTGATACAATAGCACATGTAAGATCATATTTGTCGTGGCCTAACACACACTTATGTGGCTGTGACTGGAGATATGGTGCTTATGAGGTTTGTCATCAGTGTATCAGATAGCATACTCATGTAGCCTGATAACGGTATATAATGCTTGCCGGCAACAGGACGGGTGTTTCATTAATTGAATAGTGGACAATGCAGGCTGATCATGATGTACAGTGATCGCATAAGCCATAAGCCCTATTTCCCAGTCATAGTAACAGATATGTCTGTCAAAGAAAACATGGGACTTTACAACATTTGAGGCCAGTCTTTTTTCAAATCTAAGAGCACACACTTGTCAATCGTAAGGAGAAGCTAACGTTTTATAACAATCATTATTGGATGTTTAATTGAATACATCGAAAGCAGTGCAAACCCTGGCCAGACTGCGCATTTGAACAGGCGGATATGGGTTTACACTGATAATAAATCCTTAATCCCCATGTGTGTAGTCACAACCACATATAAACACTTGCGAATACGTGCGCATATATACATGTATTATAGTTTCCGCGCATATGAGTTCGTTGTAATTTATAATTCATTAACTTGTTGAGGCATATCAGTTTCGCTTTATAGTTTGCAGATTTACATCAAGTACATAAATTATTTATCATCTTACCATCCATCACTTTCGTCATATGAACATGGACACAACACATACATAGGAGTACTTGCACAGGCTACAGGCATGGGTTAGTAACCCTTACTACGATGAAATAAATGTTGTCGTCTGTTGGAAATGTTTTATTTTCAATATTTCTCGACAAAAAGCCTGTCATTTCCAAGCCAGGTTTCAGAGTGAATTTCCAATTTGTTTCGTTTTACGACTCCTCCTCCACGTTCTCCACGTCTTTTTCCCCATGTTATTCCAATAGAGAAAATATTTTTCGTAATAAAATCCATATTTGACAAAAATTTACGAAATAAAAAGAAGGCTCATTCGTAAATGTTGCTATAATTTAATATTACCGAAAAAGAATATTGTTTTTACATTGTGGATATATCAATTTGGGCAGGTTTCGTGAAACAGACAGTGTAATCGTCCAGCACCATCTTCGCACTGTCGCCCACAGCTAGGACACCGCACGTTGGTAAGGCACACAAGGCGATCGTCGGGGAGTGTCTCGGCCACTAAGCAAGGCGATCGCCATGAAGGTCAATGCCACTTTCGTATCAATAATTGTGGACTTCCTCATATTGTGACCTTGACTTTCAAGGTCAGAAGATGCGGAAGTCCACAATTATTGATACGAAAGTCACGGTCACACAAATGATAATGAGTGGATTGTGATCAAAGTGAGGAAATGATTGGCTATAATTCCAATAACAGATCAGGAGATATTCAACATTTGGACGTATGTCCGAAATTTTTGACACGAAAGTCAATGTCACCAACGTGACGGTCAATGTCACCGGAATTACACTGGATGTATATATAGCTATCAATGTGAGGAAGCTTGCTTTGAATGATTGTAAGGATATGACTGACAGATCAGGAGATCTTCAACATTTGAACGTATGTCCAAAATTGTGCTCAATGTCAGTTGAATGCAACCTGTAGATATATATCAATATGAAGAAGCTATTGCTGATGTTTTGAGATGATCCGACAAACGGATAAGTATTAACGTATTTCGTGCTTATCATGCGATTTGGGGACTGTACATGCGATTGTTTGATGATTAAATGTGTAATATCGTCTACCAACGCTCATTAGTAATAATGTATCTGTCTTAAGATTGGAACATATTGTATCGTGTGTTATTCCATTTTGCATTTTGTCTCATGAATTAGCATGCACGGCATACTGTGCAAGAAGAAACGTCTATATGAGTAACACAATGAACACAATTCACATGACAAAATCAAGTTTAAGCGAAATTGTGTAATATAGCCAATTAATATAATATAATATACATCATGCATGCGCTTTCAGCGAGAATTTAATCTATGCGCGAAATTACCGCCAAATAAGACTAAATGAAAATTAGAATTGTCGACATGTAACCCACATGCTATATGAATATCATAAGTATATGAGTCTGACATACCTATTTGAACATGTAGCGGGCTGATATCGGGCCGCCATCTTCTAAACAGCGGCCCGCTGACGGAGTTCTTCAGTGGCCCGCTGGCGGTTATGCAAAGCGGCAACTCGTCGGCCCGACATATCGTAACATATATTGGCCCGATATCGGGCCGCCATCTTCTAAACAGCGGCCCGCTGACGGAATTCTTCAGTGGCCCGCTGGCGGTTATGCAAAGCGGCAACTCGTCGGCCCGACATATCGTAACATATATTGGCCTGATAACGGCCCGCTGTCATTTTTGTTGTATACACTATTGGGCCGCTAAGCTGCCGCCATGTGTTCTGCTACCGATACAAGGCTTCGCGGTTACAATCCACGTCCGTTAATTTCTCCCGTCATTCTACTGGTTCTTACGGTTCAGGTTATCCGTGCGCACGTGATATAATTTCTTTTCGATATCCATGCGTGCGCACGCAGAACTGTCGTTAAACCTATCACGTGCGTATGCAAAACATATCGCATACGCACGCAACACATAGTGCGTGTGCAGATGGAACCGTTTCGCATGAAACTTATCGCCTGCGAACGCAAAACAAAACATATCTCCATGTCCTCTCTGTGCCACCGTAGGTTCTTCACAGTAAGGTAGAGTTTTGCCACCGTTTAATGCTGTGAATTTGGGAATATCAGCAAACTGATTACATTCTAATCCCACTGTGTTGATGTGCAGGAATGTCAGCAGTTGTAATATAATACATGATGGCGGGCCGCTGGTGGGCCGTCACTGGGCCGCTATACCGTGTGGACTGTAAATCGTCAGGACAGACATTTTATATCTTCCGGAACGATCAAATTGACAATAATTTCTGACAACAGCTGTCTAAGTTGAAATTCACTTAAGTAACGTAAGTCATTTAAATATTAGATATATGTGGCATGTTCAATTCGAATTTAAAATTACTAGATTACATGCCTGGTCACGAAATCTGATGACAACTGTTAATTCTTTTGTAATGGTTTTTCTGAGCCGTGCATCGCTACACTGTTGTTCACTGAAAACGCATTAGAAACAGCAATTCACAGCAGAGCTTACCCAAACGTTAGAGTTTCTCTTATTTTGTCAGTAATTTGTGATTTATTGTTTACATTGCCCTTCTCGAGTTCAAATCCACCGCGAATTTTCAAGTTCTGCGCATGCGTCGCGTTTTCAAAATCACGCGATAATTTCCATTGTAGATAAAAATAAAAATCAGTAATTATTTGTTAAATGCAACTACATTATTAACATATACATTTAATTTAGTATCGTATTAAAAATAAACACACAAAAAAGAAATAATATATTTTCTTTCAAGGTAGATAATCGATCATTCTACAAAATTAGGAAGACAACCCAGTGCATAGTGGCCCACTAGCGGGCCGCTGTATACAATAAAAAGATATAACAATATATATTATAAGCAAGAAACTCGTTTTCAAACAATAACTGTCATTAAATGATTGAAAGAGAAACAAAATATACAATTTTATATTATATTTATGGAAGCGCATAGATGTCGGATCGCTGGTGGGCCGTCAGTGTGCCGCTCTGCCGCTATGCCCACCTCGTGCTGCCAACGGCCCGTTATAGGTGTGCTGACTGGGAAGGTACATGTAAGTGTTAGCAAATACAGATACAAATCAGTAGGCTAGTACGTCTCTGGTGGCTACAAATATGTTCGCAGTAAATATTCCTGTGACACAATGTTTGGCCGAGTGTCAACATGATGCGATATGTCAGAAGCCGAGTAATTAGCACTACCATAATTGTTATCTGTGATACGATTATTTTTCTGACAATTTCCACATTGTAAATTGTAGTTCATGTTGGTTATCGAAATATTCGACATGTGAACTAGTAAATCAAACGAATTAAGATCAATGCCCAGTTCTATTCGAGGCCAATTTTATCCAGAATACGTGTCCCAGATAATGAGCCAACTGTTTATATTTTCTTTAATAAAATTAATGTTTGCTGGCACACTTTCATTTAATCTGAACGGAACCGTTTAGCACAATTAGTAAAGAGCGCACACATGCGCTCCGGGTTAGATCCTCAATGTGTAAGGGGTGTTCTCACTTTCCCAACATTCTGTATTTCAGGTAGAAATTTGGAGTTTTTGCCTGTTGGAAAGTGAGACACTATTGTTATGTTTAACAATGGACTTAATTGGTGATATTGGTCAAAATTGCAATTCTGCACAGAAGAAACTTACATACCACAATTTGGGTTAAAGTAAACTTGACTTTATTATGTTATGTTTTAAATATGTACATGTAATGAATTATTAAATCAAGCAGGAAACAAAAACGTCACAATTTGTATTATGTTGATCCTGATCAGCTATAACTACTAAAGTTAACTTAGTACATTTGTACACTATATATTCTATTACATTACAATGTAGTTCCTGATAAAAAATAATTGTAATTTAACATACATATATAATTTAAAATGTGTAGATCCAGATCAGCTATGAGTTTTAACACAACAGTGTAGATCATGATAAACACCACTAAAACAACTCAGTTTGAAACAATAAATTTCCTCATAAAATGGAACACCACCTACATTTTGTATTTGTGTTTATTGTCCTATTTTAATCAGATGTGACGCTGCATCGGCATAACTCCATAACCTCCAGGTCCGTATTCAATAGCCGCTGTATCAGCTGTACCAGGCGGTTTTCAATGACACGGTACTTCAGCTTCTTGGGACGTCGTTTTCCAGCATTCGCGTGCTGAAGTAGACGAACTTCATTAACGGCCTGCTCCTTCTTGAATAACGCTACCAATGTGTAGATGTTTGGATGTGGATGTGCCAGTAGACCATTGACCTTGTAGTGCCAACCTTCTATGTGGTTTGTCGTCCTGAGTTGTCAAAGTGGTTCCACATCGGTAGTTTGGTCGCGACAGCCTCTGTTTCAGCATCCCATTCTGGCGTTCGAAGAGTAGCTAACATATCGTCGTAAATAGTACACACATGTTAAAATTGTTAAATTAAATATGTGCGTAACGCAACTTTAAGCCCAGCAGTATACCCAACATACATGTAAGTCGAAGGTGTGAAAGTCAAATGTTGGGAAAGTGAGACTGTCCAAAAATCAAAATGTTTCAAAGAATTATTCGCCAAAACGATACTAGGTAAATCATGTAACAATCATTCATTTCTGTTTGTTTTAATAAAACGTAATTTAATCATCAGCTACTTGAAAGAAATCAGGCAATTCAATTACCCTGATTAAAGAGGATTAGAGGGTGAAATTTGAAAACCAATTAATGCAATGATTCTTTCAAAACATATTGATGGGGGGAGGTGGATTATGTCCTACCTGTGATTTTGGACGGGGGGTATTTGTCCTACCTGCATTTTAGACAGGGGGGATTTGTCCTCCTGTGTCAAAAATCATGGGGGGCGGGGGGATTATGTCCGGGAAGGGGGGGGGGGGGGGGGTAGGGGGGGGGGGGGTAGTCCGTATCCCGTTGTAAATATGTGTAAACTGTTCGAATTTCTCAGTTTGGACATTATTATTTGTTTGCACTGAACTTTACTCACTATTGACTAAGCGCAATTAACCATCAGCTACGAAGACCGTTTGATATTCGATGCGCCTACGAAAGGCGGTAAATACAGAAATAAGAAGTTTGAAGCATGGCGCGTGTTTCTTTGATGGAATGGCGAACAATATGCAGATAGAACCGGTTCAGACTGGGCAGATGCGCAGACTGATCTACTGTCTGTTTCACGATACCTGACCAAAATTTACGGCTATATATACGCACTGCAAAAATGTATAAAGGTTTATTCTTCAATTTTGATTTAATATTATTGAAAACAATATTGTGTTTGCATTCAGTCAAATTCGGGAACGTTTCGTAAAACAGACAGTATCTCTACATGCAAACTCCATAAGACCCATTTTCCAGTTATAACCACATACGGTTTTTGTTGCTGTTGATCCTTATGCTAATCTTCCGCTAGCTTTGGTCACGTTTGTGCTTCGTAGTCTCAGGATAGGACCATAGAGATAGGACCGAGGTCTCATAGGGCCGAGGTGTCGAAGGTCAAAGTTTAATGGGGCCGAAACGTCGGGCGAGTTTATTCCCCGAAATAGTTATAATATAAAACGAATAAAAAACGGAACTGACATATGCGGCCATAAGTTATGTCATCTATGACCGATTTTATTATGTGATATATCAAATTAAAGGGGATGATATTAGCTTTAATGTGGTATATGTATGAACTCATTTGGGTATACCGAACGTTACAAATTTGTCCATTGAAAAATACATTTGCTTAGGGTTTTTTTCTCCCTGAAAACGGTGCTCAGATTCCTCGGAACACATTAATGTATTAAACAATTATATTTCTTAAAACAGTGTAGCAATTTGACATGCACCACATTAAAGGTGATATTCGTAGCTTTAATGTGATATATTGATTTGTATAATTGGTCATTGTAAAAAGTAGTGTAATATGTGGATTGAAAATAGCACTTTGTCTGTTGCTGATTAGACGGTACAAATACAGCGATAAGCCCCGGAACTCACGGAACCCTTAATAAATTACACATCCCTTTACCTATTACAACATATTTTATGTTACATTAAATTTGGAGATTTCTAAAGTATCAAACTATTCGCTTTAATAATGCAATTTCCACGGCCTTATGTATCGCCAAATGATCGACTGGTGGTCAACTGAGAAAATGACAGGGCTGCATTGATTCCCATGCCACGTGTGCTCTAAACATAAATATGATATAGTATATTCTGGTAAGATATAAAGGTATCTTTAAGGATTGTGCATATTTTCACCGCAAAAAAAACACAATACGATATAAGTGAACATGAAACTAAACATACTGTGAACATGTAATTATAAGATAAAATTGGAATATCCCAAAATAATTATAAACAGATAACACGGTCAAGGGTAAATTATTATAGTTTATGCAGTTTATGCAGATCACGTAGACACTGGTAAATAAGAAGTAAAACAAATCATGAGTCATTGACTGGTATCTGTTTATGGACGGAACGTAATCTCCTGTATGGGACCATGCATACGTCTGCTATATAAAGAGAAATTAAAATTTATACTTTTATCTAAATGTCATTATGGCAATTACAATTAATCAATTGATCTGATGTAAAATAGACTATGATGACTACCGTTTAACTATGTTTGATTCAAATTGCGTTACTTTCCATGTACGCCACTGTACATTCGCACATCAATCAATATTTACCGCTATGACAAAAACCGATTGAAATACCATTCTCATACCAGCGTAGATCGATTCCATTTCAGCCGATAATTATGTATACATGTGCGCTCTCTTATTTGACTATCCACAGTTCACTCTTAAATAAGCGAAACAGTAAGCATATCTCCCAGCAAATGCAGATATAACTTATAGTTATCTGGTTACTCAAGTCTGCTGAAGTCTTCTAGAGTTGTGCATACGTCCCTGAGCTAGACCACCAGAATCAGAAAGTGAAGCAGTTGCATATGGTCATGCTTTACACTGATTGGGACAATTAATTCACATTTTCCTCCTCGGGGATATATGTAGTAACTAAGTTGATCAATCAACAAGTTTATCAGAACTACATCGTCTATATCACTTCATCAGGTATGCTAGTTTTCCCCATTGACACCTCCCATATGGCACGCTTAATCAATTACGTATAACAACAAACATTAAGCGCGACATGATCGATTTTAATACTCGGCACGTGCCATAAATATGATCAGCCTGAGTGGATTCGCCGAGTCACAGAGAGGGACTCAGTCAATAAAATCAATTATTTATCTCCGATATACCTCGAAACTGGTGAAAACAATTGTAGAGTTGTATTGTTTTTCTGAACCCAACTGTACAAGTGAAAATGTGTAACATCTTATACACATACTTATTGTTTGCAGATCGTTGCCTTATTGATCGGCGCCAACTACATACCGCATTCTGACGCGAACCACGTATAGAAAATTTCCAACAGCTGTGTGAAAATTTACATCACATGAATGACAAGTACGTTTCTGCGAAATATGTTTACTTTATCAGGATATATACGATTCGTCCATTATGATCAGAATATATATACACTGTTCTTAATTTATGATATATACTGTTCGTAATTTATTATCAGGATATATACTGTTCGTTATATATGATCAGGATATATATACTGTTCGTCAGTTATGAGCAGGATATGTACTATTCGTAAATTATTACCATGATATATTAGGATCATGATATATACTCTTCGTCATGTATGATCATGATTTAGTGTTGAACAGTTCGCCATTTATGGCCATGATATATACTGTTTGTCATGTCTGATCAGGATATGTACTGTTCGTACATTAGGATCAGTATATTGATATATTGTATCTTATTATTTCAGGCTTACGGTATTGATATCGGAGGTGGTCCCCAGAGCGGAAAACAGGTTTCTTGGCTGTCGATCGAATCCCGAGTTTCTACAGGACTACAACGCGATTTCCAAAGAAGTGAATCAACGCTTGCATGACGTTGAATGTGTTGTACCCGGGGTTCGCAAAGGTTATAAAAATGCCTAAAATACCATGCAAAGATACGAAGATACATAAGATAAAATTGTACTGCCATTGCAAATTGCCGGAAATTATTGATAATATGATAAAATGTTCTAATAAGCTTTGCAAAGTTAAATGGTTTTACAACACATGTATACCTGCAAAACAGACTGACAAGTGGTTTTGCAGTGGATGTTTTTGGTGAGAGGAACAATATATTGACGACAATTGAATAAATATATATATGTCGTTGTCACTGGAGAAATGGGGCTTATGGATTTTGCGACCAGTGTAGATCCAGATCAGCAGTTGTATCCGCACAGTCTTATCAGGGTCAGTACCAGTGTTCGACATCGTCAACGAAAAACCCATCCAGCTTAGAGTTTGTTATGTGATTATGAGCTTCACTGGTCACATATCCCATAAACCCCCTTTCTCCAGTCTCCGCCACAATATGTCTGTAATAGATCTATATTATTAGCACCGGGTATAGTCGCGCACACTTTGTTCCGTTTTACATGTACATGTATTTTAAATTGTATATATTCATATAAATATGCTGTCAAATGAGCTGCTGCACTTGCTTAACATACGTTTCTTGTTGTCATTTAATATTCCAGCATTTTTGTTAAAGGCGTAATAACTGCAGCGGATGTGCGGGCTCATTCTGGTAAAACTGAACAAAAACTATAGATCTATAACCATTGTTGTGGCATGGCGGACACATGTTTGTCACGCCCTACAACGTGAACTTTGTTCAGTGAGTTTTCGTCCAGTGAAGCTCGGTATCAGCCAGCACACTCGTTTGTTATTATTCCTCTATGAATCAACATGGTAGCAATAACACACCCTGAAGAACATTATGAGACTGTACTTCCGATTTGGGTTTACACTGGTCACCAACGCAATAAAGCTAGATCACCAGAAATCCCGAAGTCGATTCAGGGTCCATATGTTCGCAATTGTTTATGTAATATTAATTATGGATGTTGTCACCAGTCAAATCGCATAAACGTCTAGCACACTCATGCAGTCTGATAAGGATCTATACTTAATTATGTTAAGTATAATTATGGACGAAACACTGAATGAATGGCGAACGGTGCAGACCCTTTTCAGACTGTACGTATAGGGAGATATATTTGCAGCTACATTGGTCAACACTTCAATACGCAGGTATTCCCCTTCCCAGTCACGTTTATACATTATGATCGGGATCTACACTGGTCACAATTTTACCGACGCATAGTTTCAGAAGGAACCAATTCAGTTCATGCTCTATAATTAAATATCTATACTTATGTTTAGAAGAATGCCATTCGCGATTCACTGATTGAATGGCGATTCGAACAGTGAAGACCCTGAACAAAATGTACATATATATGTAGGCTGATTTGGGTCTACATTAGGCAACAATACGAAAGTCCCCATATACACCGTAATTCACAAACGTTGTACATAAAAAGATACATATGGCCTGAACTATACATAATACGTACGCCTGTATCGGCTGACTGAACGCTCTTTGGTGGGTCAATTTTCGTTAAATTCAATTAATTTTTTTGGTAACTTCCATTCGGTCAATCTTTATAGTTTATACATCATATTAAAACATATAGATACACATTTTATTTGGTGTATTATTGGTCATTTTTGATTATACATTATTGAAATTAGAATGGTTTATAAAGGTTCCGGGGATTGTACGTACTGTTAAACCGAATCCGTTAATCGTTACAGTCAATATACTAACTTAAAGCATATAGACTAATGTTCAACATGACTTGTAATTTTGCAATTTTGATAACACAATTTCGAAATTATGGACGGTTTCGTGAGTTCCGGGTAATCTAAGCTCCATTTTACCGTTGCCAAGGAATGCAAATTTTTGCTAACTTCAATTGAAATATTTATATTCATTACAGACATCGTAGACATACATATTATACACCAAATTAATATATGCAGACATACCTTTAATTTGATACATTTAAATTACCATACAAATAGGTATTATAAAATATGAATTATATCCGTTAATAAAGGTTCCGTTTATTACCGCATGCAAGAGTTCCGGCGAATAAACATGTCCGAAACGTCTCTTTTTATACCTGTCCATGGCTGACGAGGGAAAATTGAACTTCCGAAAACTACTCAAATATAACATTATCGAATTAGTACCTCACAAATTGCCCAATTTTGACGACAATGGATAGTGACTAATATAATATGTAAGACACAAACCCATGTCACTCGTATTGTTATGTTCATATGTGTATAAAATGTTTGTTTTCAGTGCATTAACCATTTATCGTTGTTAACATGTAGTCGACAATTCACCGAAATTTTGGGAAAGTTCTTCAGGGCTGTAGTCAGATGTAACAACCAGACGAAGCGAACCAAGTCCTGATATTTGTGTCAGGAATAATTCTCCCCGCCGCCACACCGGCAAAATGACCGGCAAAATGACAGACGAGATGACCGCCTCGTCTGCCTCATCTCGGTTACGCCAATGTTCTTGTAGAGCGAGTTCGAGCTTAAACTATAGTTCAATTATAGTTCAACTAAACAATCGCGAATGCAGACTGGTTCGACAAGAATGACGTCATACATTTACTATAATTCGACTAGCCAAAAGATGTATTTCCTCCAGTTTCAAGATGGCGGCGAATAGGTAAAAAGTTCTAGAGAGCGGGAAATACATTGAAATTCGCATTTGGAAATAATTGACGTGACTTTTATAGTCCATGTATGTGACGAATCAAAATAATTGTACAGTATATGCACTATTTGCTTAAAAGATGGAATATATGAAGCGAAAATATGCATATAGTTGCGCAAGTGCACTAGCAGTACTTAGCAAACAGGATTGTCCTATGCATTCTCAGTGGCATGATGTTGTAAATATCGTCTCAGCTTTCCTCAGAATGTACAAATAGATCACAGAAATACCCGCCACCTACTCGCCGCCCCTCACCACTGCACCACATGAATAACTGGGAGAGAGGTGGGGGAGCATCTACGCGAATCGTCGGGTCACTCAACACACAAACAGCACCTTATTACGAGCAGCGCCGTCGGAGGCACGGCCGTCATTATAAAAGTAGTAAGATTAGTACTGATCTTACTGCTTTTGAGTCGGACAAGTGATTCTGGTGTGGCGAGCCCCTGGCACCATCCCATCAATTTACAACATGATAGAGGATCATCAGACGATTGTACGCATGCAATATCAAGATGGTCCATGTAAAAACGGAAGTTATAAGAAATATCAAGGTGTTCCATGAAAAGAAACAGAAAATTGTTGTTGTTGCTGTTCGACTTCCTATAGTGGGACTACATGTAGCAGGTGTCCGCGCAGCAACTCTACTAGACATGCGCAATGCATCTACTATCGTTGAAGTATAGTATGAACCCGAACTCGCTCGTAAACAAAAAAGATTGGGAACTAGCTGCACATTTTCTGATTTTTAGGCAAATGGTTGCTTTTTACCGCTACACTGTTGCTAACGGTATAGATTATAAATATAGATTATAGCAATAAACCACTGGCCATTCACGTTCATACATCGCTATATTCTTATTGAAAGTAAAGGCAATAATATGAGACAAAAATATTATCATAAACTCACATAATAAAGTGTATTAGAAAATTTGTTAGCTCCAAATAGGCATCGGAAGCTCTACCGTGTGGTCAGTACTTTTCAGTTCTTTGATTTTTTGTTCTCTTTATAAAGAAATGATAGTAATATCATATTAATATCATATTAATACCCGGAAAAAATATTAATATACACATTCTATTTCCTCGATTATAGTGTCAGAGCTATAATTATCACATAGTATATTGCAGTTATTTCACTTAGAAAAATATAAATGATAGATTATTGTAAGAACAAAAATAGCCACCTTGCCAAATTTTATGGGGCGCCAGAGCTCCAGATAAGCTGCGTATTTGCTTAAATACCCAATTAGAATTGCCAAAAACCCAATTGAAATCAGAAGTAGCGAGTATCAAAAAGCAATTACAATTTTGTGGTACATTTATCATGTTGCAGAAAACAATAAACAGACCACAAACATAGCATATTTTCTTATTTTTCCATAAAAACACATCTCGGTATTTCATTAGAATTGTCTCCAAGGAGACAATTCTAATGAAATGCCAAGGCATGTTTTCATTTAGAAGCAAACTATTCAATAAGTGTGGTCTGCTGATGTGTAAACAGTAGTGTGATTTTATTTTACCCAATTCAAATTTTGAAATACCCAATTGCTTCAGAATGATGGAGTGACAATACTCAATTACTAATTCCTTATCTGGAGCCCTGTGGTGCGTTTGAACACCTGGCTACACCACTGTAAGAGGATACGACAATCATAGCAAAAATTATTTCAAATAAAATGATGCACCGTACACAGGAGTAGTATAAAGGGAGTCAAAATGATACCACCTGCGGTGGTATCATTTATAACCCTTTATACTACCCCCACCACCCCCGAAAAATCAAAAATTGGTTAACGAGGAAATTGTTCCCCACCACCCCCGAAAAATCCAAAATTTGTGTCATAAATACATCATGTTATTTTCACGTCCAATTGAACATATAAATAAAATATTATAACAAAATGGATAATAAAATACGCAACAAATTGGAATTTTGTTATGACTTTGATGAAGAATTTTACGCTGCTGTTTCTACAGTATTAAAACACGGTAAAATGACAATACTATGTGATATCTAATACATGAAATATCAGCGTAATTTATTACGCTGCGATAAAAACGTTGCATTTACAATATTAAACCGGCAATTATGTCGCCGGTATAAGTATCAAATTTATGTAAAATCCGTGGCAAAATTGAGGAGGTTTTCAACTACCATGTTTCAACTACCCCGCCTATAATAGATTCAAACACCGGTACGAGGGGCACCAACATACAATTTATTTTTTTCGTCGAATCCCAACAATATAGGTAGTAGAAACTCGGATTTTTTATAGGAAATATTTTCCAATTGAACATATAATTTCAACTACATATAGTTCAACTACTTCTCAAAAATGCAAGGAACGAAAAAGTTCGCAACCGCAAAAGACATGGGAATACGCTCTGTAGGAGAAAGGACGGACAAACACGTTCTACTGCAAAACATATACGACAAAAATTTGGCAAGCGACATAGGCAAAGTCTGCTACACCCCAACGATAGAAGTTCCGGAGGGAACGGAAAATCTTGCACAAGGGGAGGGAATTCGTACACATTTGGAACCAGTTTCCGAAGTATTTGTAGACGACATGTATGTCTGGACACTATTGGCTGCAGACCAAGTCTCCACCACAAAAGCAGGGTCTCGATTTGTATCCACGGCGGGCCCAGTTGCAAAAACAATTCTTTCCAACATTCGAGTCCACGCACACGTGGCCGAGCTGCCAGGTAGCATGCACGTACGCATAGTATCTACATCTAGGTATTCCGGAGACACAACCACGCTGTACAGAAGAACATGTACCACAATTTTGGAGACGGACAGCACCGTTCTAGACGTATTCGAGAGAAAACATCCAACAAAACCGGAACCAGAAGCTATAGTAGTGGCAAAACTAGACGTTGCCGATATAGAAATAGGAGATCTTTTCGAAAAACTCCCCGCTTTCTAGAAAGCCTTCGACTAGACGGTATAGGATTGTATGCAATAGATTGTACGAGAGACTACGCAGGCACACTAGATAGAGAATGTTTTTCCAACCACCTGCAAAACACATGGGAAGAAGAAGAGTGTAGTATTCTAGACAATGTAGACAGTGTGGGAAACAATTGTATGTCCCTTCTTGTTCCAAAACCCCCTATAGGATCCCTATGGAGAGGAAAATTCTACAACAAATTTGTATGCCAGATGGAATGTGCAGGTGTGCTCGACAGCATGGGAAACAACGTAGCAAACTACTGCGACTGCCCAGATTCTAGACTAGGAGAAACATTCGCGCACCCACTGGTACAACAAAATGGTATATGTAGGATAGAGGTTTCTCTATATGGCATAGAGGCAGCAGATATTTCTATAGATCTTGCGAAACAAGCGATACAACACATACAGAAAATGGGGGATCCCGAGGACGAGAAGCTTTTTTGGGAACAACCGCTCGAGAAACAGTGGAAAGCACTAGCTTCTGCTATACATTGCAACCTTGTTCTACTCTCGAAACAGACGAAAACACTGTACGCCATATATTGGGGACACTCGGGGACACGAAGGCTATGCGGAGTATACAAAGTGTACCAAGACCAAGATATACATACGTTGGAGGAGACATACCTGCCTCTGTGGGTATCTGCATTTGGATTTGTAGGCCTTCCTATACACGCGGTAGTGTTGGACCAGGACGAAGATGGAGTAGGTACGACTTTGCAAACATATAGAAAAACAGAAGGTGGAACATATCTAGCGAGAAGCAAGGCACCGCTTGCGCGACATGCAAAGGAATTTCCAGAACCTCGCGATGGCATTCGCCCACTAGTGGATACAGAGTTCGTACGGTGGCAATGGAATCGGAAGTTTTGGCACGGCGATAGAACAGGTATACCATTTCCGATAGAGTAGGTGGAGACTACCAGAGAAACCTGCCTACTATCCACGCGGGACAGAGTTGCACGACTGGCGGAAGAGAAATTGTTTGTGGAGGAGAACAATTGGCGCGTATCTGTGGAAAGAGAACGGGGAACGGCAATGGAAAGAAAACGTTTGGAGTGGGAAGAGATAGTTCTACGGCAGAAAGAGGCCCGCGAGAAGCTGGAAGAAGTGTCCAACAGGAAAAGCACACTAGAAAAAAAGATAGACAAACTACGACAACCACTACACGAGGCAAGCACCGAGTTTCGCACACACAAGAAATCTACAAAACTTCTAGACCTGTGGGCAGACAGAGACAAACCGTTCGTTCCAGTCCACGTGGAGGTGCTTGGGTTCCAAAACATCCCAAAAACACAGAAAACCTTTGGAGGCACAATTCTGGCAATACAGACAAGAACTCTAGAAGGAGAACCCTATCCAGGACAAGGGCCGTTTCCTATGCTGTGTTGGGCACCGAAAGCCCTTTCCGATGTTCTATCCGCCCACAAAATATTGGAGAGATATGCTATCGCAGAAGGATTTGGAACAGTACAACCATTCTACCTATGTGGTACCACACATTTTCCACTAGAATTCGACGTGGAAGGATTCTCCGAACCATTCGGGACACAAGGGAACCGCAGAGCCCTCCTAGGAAATATTGTAGCACCAAAAGGGTTTGCAAAACTGTTGGAAAAACTAGACGAGGAAGAGATAGAGAGAATAGAGACATGCAAAGAGATGGACACCACAGTGGAACATTTCGACAAGATGGAATATCTGCGGAACAAGAAGTGGATACTATGTGAGAAACTAGAAACCCTGCCGGTAGACACAGAATTCCGAATATCTGGATATGGAGAGCACCTGTATCGCGGAAAGGAAAGGTACATATTGCAAATAGGAAATGATCTATACTGTTCGAACGCATTCGTGGAGGCCCAATTGGAGGCAAACCCCAAACTTCTAGAAAGACCGATTCTACTACGCACACTACAACTAGGCGCGACAAAAACAAAGAACAAGGAAATGCGGGTATCCATGCTGCCAGCTTTGTAGACCCCCCAAACAAAACAACTATGCAACACAGAGCTATGCCATGTAGAAAGGGTCGCGCCCTCTAGAGTGCTGGTGTACGGAGTCGCTAGTTTCCTTCGGCGTACCGGACTGTTTTGCGGAGTGCACGAACTGGGTGTCGGAGTCTCTTTACTTTTGCTCTTCCAGAGTCTACGGGCCTCTAGAGCCACGAATGGGAATAGTAGTCTGTAGACCGTGTACGCCACCACAGAGGCCCCCAGCCACCACTTCGTATTCTCGACGGTTCTCCAGATGTCGTGCTCCTCCAGCTCGTCTTTCTTCGGACACTCGGAATCGGCCGTGCGGGCATCGCCGGAAATCGCGTCCAACAGCCTGCGTTCCAGCGTGTCCAACCGGTTCTCCAGACGTCTCTCCATGTCGGACAGGCGCGTCGATTCTTCGAACGAGCTGGCGTTTCGCGCATCTTCTAGTAGAGCCGTGGGGAACTCGGTGGGGCCCGCAAAACCAGGCGCGGTCACCCTGTGTACTACGGGGGTAGGGGTTTCTTGTTCTTCTGGGGTTTCTTGTTCTTCGGGTTTTGTACTACGTTCCGCATCGACGGCATCCCATATTCTTCGAAGACGAGTTGTACCGATCCCATATTTTTTCTTCGTGTCGTCCGCAGACTCGACACCTCGAAGATTGCGAATATCTTCTATATCCTGCTCGGACAAATCTCGTTTTGGCGGCATCCTTTTTTTTTTTTGTAGGCACAAAATATGTATGTATATACAAATATATTTTGCCCAATGTACAACATGGAAAATCTTGGGCCCACCTAGGCAGACATGGGTGGGCGAGGGCATGCGTGCACCACACCTAGGCATACCAGCACCACGACTAGGCATACCAGCACCACGCCCAGGCATACCAGCACCACACCTAGAAACGAACTGGGAGGGCCCAGACTTTTGGACCGCTCCTCTTTTCCAAGGGTTGTAGTCTGTAAATATACAGCAGACTCTTCGCTGCCTCCTCGTTGCTCTCCGGTCCAAAAGTCTGGGCCCTCCCAGTTTGTTTCTAGGTGTGGTGCTGGTATGCCTGGGCGTGGTGCTGGTATGCCTAGTCGTAGTGCTGGTATGCCGCCAAAACGAGATTTGTCCGAGCAGGATATAGAAGATATTCGCAATCTTCGAGGTGTCGAGTCTGCGGACGACACGAAGAAAAAATATGGGATCGGTACAACTCGTCTATAGGGGGTTTTGGAACAAGAAGGGACATACAATTGTTTCCCACACTGTCTACATTGTCTAGAATACTACACTCTTCTTCTTCCCATGTGTTTTGCAGGTGGTTGGTTACAAATCGAGACCCTGCTTTTGGGGTGGAGACTTGGTCTGCAGCCAATAGTGTCCAGACATACATGTCGTCTACAAATACTTCGGAAACTGGTTCCAAATGTGTACGAATTCCCTCCCCTTGTGCGAGATTTTCCGTTCCCTCCGGAACTTCTATCGTTGGGGTGTAGCAGACTTTGCCTATGTCGCTTGCCAAATTGTTGTCGTATATGTTTTGCAGTAGAACGTGTTTGTCCGTCCTTTCTCCTACAAAGCGTATTCCCATGTCTTTTGCGGTTGCGAACTTTTTCGTTCCTTGCATTTTTCAGAAGTAGTTGAACTATATGTAGTTGAAATTATATGTTCAATTGGAAAATATTTCCTATGAAAAATCCGAGTTTCTACTACCTATATTGTTGGGATTCGACAAAAGAAAATAATTTGTATGTTGGTGCCCCTCGTACCGGTGTTTGAATCTATTATAGGCGGGGTAGTTGAAACATGGTAGTTGAAAACCTCCTCAATTTTGCCACGGATTTTACCAATTTTTGATTTTTCGGGGGTGGTGGGGGTAGTATAAAGGGTTATAAATGATACCACCGCAGGTGGTATCATTTTGACTCCCTTTATACTACTACAGGTCACCGTCTTTCCATCAATATATTTAAAAATACCCAAACCGGCAGGGAAGAGATTTTTGCAGATGAACTGGTTAGAATTCATTATAGGAATGAATGGCCTTTTTTGTGGAATTTATCGGGGTATAAACTTGGAAAAGTCGCGGGAATACTGGATGAAGGCCCGCGACTTTTCCAAGTTTATATCCCCGATAAATTCCACAAAAAGGCCATTCATTCCTTATAATTCCAGCATTTGAAATAAATTCATCAAGAAAATGTGCTTATGTTCCGTTTTCTTAAGAATTATTTTAACTGCGCCTGACGGTTACGGAAAGTAGTTCGGTATGGAGTTTACTGGGATATAAATTCTGGACAGAGACTTGCTACGGACCAATCAAATGTTAGGGAATTGTGTAAATATTTTTGTGCTGGAATTATCTGGCTCTTTGAGTACACTGGAGAATGCCAGTATTGGGAACAAAGTCATATCAGAGATATATATACAGAGATGGGTAACTCGTTATTGTCACGCCTGCTTAAGCAGAAGTGCCACTTTTTTCGCCGTCTTCTCCGTCCGAAATGTCAAAAAGTTTATACACGCCTCGTCATCATGGTATAACTTTAATATTACTTGACGGATTGCTTCAATATTTGGACACTTGATACATGTGAGTGTTTGGAACACACTTATGATGCCATTAACATGACCGTAACATTTTTTCATTTAAATTTTTGCAAAAATACTTCAGAGATTTTGAAATATTTGCGTTAAATTTTTTTATGTACACAATATCTCTGCAACCGTAAGTTAGATTCACTTGAAAATTCATATACTTCTTTATCATCATCCATATTTTCCTTCTATAGCCCACCCATGCCTAAGGTTGAAGCCGGCTGTATCCGTGAGCCCCTGCTCACTTGCTCTAGTATACAAGTCGTGATGTGGCATTTTTTAATCTGCTAAAAGCTGATTTAATACCAGTGTTCTAATTTTGTTAAAATTCCAAACTTCATGGAATTTACATGGGTATGGGTCATTTTTACAAAATGATAAAACACACTGGTGTGCAATGTGGTTGTAGGGAAAACCTAGAGGACTATCACAAGACGGCCATGGAGGCGGCAGTGAAGAGAATTTATGAAATCAACCGAAAAACACTTGTAGGTAAGTAGTGCTACTTACAGATTTAGCTTGTCAATTGTCTGTATCGTTCTACCAAGTCAAATGATGCTGTGACTGGAGAAATGGGGCTTATGGGATTTGGGACCAGTATACAATGTACATGTAGCTCCTTATCAAATACAATGTAGCACACTCCTGTAGACTGATAACGATCTATATCATTTGTTGGAAGCATGGTTCATTGGTCCATTGATGAAATGGCGAACAGTGCATATCCTGATCAGACTGTGAGGATGTACAGGCTGATCTGGATCTACACTGGTCGCAAAACCCATAAGCCCTTTTTCTCCAGTCAAAGCCACAAATGTGGAGGTGACTGGATTTGTGCGGTTTGTTCAGGATCCTGACTGTTCGGCATTCATTTAGAGAAACACCTATCCAAATGTATAAATCCCCAGAACTCCAGATAAGGTGCGTATTGGCGTATTTTACGCACTTATTATAGCATAATACGCATCGATTATCAAAAGTGGGAGTACAAAATACTCATTGATTTTCAAATTGAATAGTGAAAATACTGTAATAAAGTTGAAAATTTACTTACCGTAGTTGAGCTGCAAAAAGTGTTTGCTTTTTGCAACTCAACTATTTAAGAAAATTGTCAACTGTAGTGCAGTATAAATAAGTGGATACCAAGTAAGTTATAATGCACTCAAATAAGTGCATGATTAAATTTGTTTTAATCATTTGAAGAAAATCAATAATTCATTTGTAAAAATATTTGAAATCAGGGGATACAATCCTCTTTAGAAACAAAGCTTATCTGGAGCTTTGAATGCTTACCATCTGTATGAATATGCTACCAGATCGGGAGCCAGACGGGCACACCACCATCTCCGCTAATCTTGCCAATATTTGTAAATTATTTTATTTCAAAATACTTGAATATTGTGCTTGAAATCAAGTAGTATGCTTGCCTGAGCCTCAGCTGTGCTACAGCTCAGGCTCTGTCAATCAAAATGCTTACTTGCGAGTTGAGTTTGCCAATAAATGTTCAGAAACATTGACATCTGTAGCCGATTTCATCAAAATTGCAAAGTATACTTTTCTAGCAAAGTATACTTTGAGGGAGTAATCATTTATTTTTCCCCGAAATGCATTATTTCATACAGAACTAACTACTGCATATATTTATACCCACTTTTTTTGGGGGGAAAAAATGGGTATATTGTTTTCGTCACGAGTGTCCGTCCGTCCGTACGTCCGTACGTCTGTACGTCCGTCCGTCCGTCCGTCCGTACGTCCGTCACGTTTCTTGTAACTCGAAAAACTTTTTCACCTTCATACCTACGCGCCTGATATTTGGTATGTAGCTTCGTTATCATGTGCAGATGCGCAAAGTGAATTCGGATTTTTGATCCACGAGTTTCCGTCCGTCCGTATGTCCGTACGTCCGTACGTCCGTCCGTACGTCCGTCCGTACGTCCGTACGTCCTTCACGTTTCTTGTAACTCGAAAAACTTTTTCACCTTCATACTTACGCGCCTGATATTTGGTATGTAGCTTCGTTATCATGTGCAGATGCGCAAAGTGAATTCGGATTTTTGATCCGACCCTCCATCATGGATTATCTCCCCCTTTTGGACTCAGAATTTCCCATTTTTTCCTTGTAACTCGAAAAAAATTTTTTCCTTCATACCTTCGCGCCTCATATTTGCTATGTGTTCGTTATCTGTGCAGTGCGCAAAGTGAATTCGGATTTTTCCCGACCCTCCATCATGGAATATCTCCCCCTTTCGACTCAGAAATTTCCCATTTTATTTTTTTCCCTTGTTAACGTCGAAAAACTTTTTCACCCTTCATACCTAATAACAACAACGCGCCTCATATTTGCTATGTAAGCTTCGTTATCAGTTGCAATGACGCCAAAGTGAATTCGGATTTTTCATCCGACCCTCCATCATGGAATATCTCCCCCTTTCGGACTCAGAATTTCCCATTTTTTCCTTGTGACTCGAAAAACTTTTTCACCTTAATACCTACGTCTGATATTTGGTTCGTAGCTTCGTTTTGATGTGCTGATGCGCAAAGTGAATTCGGATTTTTTATCCGACCCTCCATCATGGATTACCTCCCCCTTTCGGACTTAGCATTTGGGGAAAGTGTGTATATTGCGATGGCGCGCCATCGACTTTTTCTAGTTGATGATTAAAAATATGCAGAATTATTACACTGAATTTATTACATTATCACAGCCAAAATGCATATGGCTGTGATAATGTAATAAATTCAGTATAATAAAAATTAATAAATTTATCATAAAAGTGAAAATTTCTCCCTCAAAGTATACTTTGCTAGAAAAGTATACTTTGCAATGTTGGTGAAATAGGCTACAGGGCAAGATTAACACAGGTGACTGTGTAACAGATTCCATAAGCCGCATTTCTTTGGACGGCCAAACACATAAACTTAGCATTTGACGCCATCCGCTGCTATCTGGATCTGGCCAGTGAGCTCACTGGCCATATATTGGCTTACTCTTTCCGTATCAAAGACTTATTTTCAAGGTTATATATTGGCTTACTCTTTCCGTATCAAAGACTTATTTTCAAGGTTATATTTTTGTGTTTCACCCATTCATGCTGAATACCCATATATGGATATGAACATTTCTAGAAAAAAAATCTGCAATTTTTCTGGACAATAGTTCCGCGTGCCCAGTCAATAGTCAAAACTATTTCACCTCTGAAAATCATGACTTCATAATTCTTTGTCACGCCTGCTTTAGCAGAATTACCCGCTTTTTTTCCTGTCGTCGTCCGAAATTTCAAAATGTTTGTACAAGCTTCATCATCATGGTATAACTTTATTACGACTGCTCATGCCACCATTAGCATGACCTTGACCTTTTTTTGCCTTCACATTTTTGCGGAAACACTTAGCCATTTTTTTTTGCGTAAAAAAGTTTGTTCAAACTTCTTCATCATGGTATAACTTTAATATTACTTGACGGATTGCTTCAATATTTTGACACTTGATACATGTCAGCATTGGGAACACACTCATGCCGCCATTAACATGACCTTGACTGTTTTTACCTTTACATTTTTGCGGAAAGACGTAGCCATTTTTTGACGTCAAAAAGTTTGTATAAGCTTCTTCATCATGGTATAACTTTAATATTACTTGACGGATATATTTGGACACTTGATACATGTGATCATTCAGAACACCCTCATGCTGCCATTAACATGATTTTTAGCCAGGTTTTTCGAAAAAAAATCCAGGCTATTGGATTGGCGAAAGCCGGGCGGGCGGGCGGGTGGGCGGGTGGGTGGGTGGGCGGCGGGCGGCGTCCACAATCAATGTTAAGTTTTCGTGTTTGAGTCCATTTCTTTGTTTACTGTACCACCTAGGACCACCAAACTTTCACAGCTTCATAATCAAGGGGTGCCCACCACATATCACTATCCAACATGTTACTTTTTTTTTTAACTGACCCATTTTTTTCCGCGCAATCATCACTTAGCCATTTTTCAATGTTAAGTTTTTCGCGTTTTCAATGTTAAGTTTTCGTGTTTAAGTCCATTTCTTTGGTACTGTACCACCTAGGACCACCAAACTTTCACAGCTTCATAATCAAGGGGTGCCCACCACATGTCACTATCCAACATGTTACTTTTTTTAACTTCACCCATTTTTTCCGCGCAGTCGACTTAGCCATTTTCAATGTTAATTTTTCGCGTTTACAATGTTAAGTTTTCGTGTTTAAGTCCATTTCTTTGGTACTGTACCACCTAGGACCACCAAACTTTTCACAGCTTCATAACCAAGGGGTGCCTACCACATACAACTATCCAACATGTGACCATTTTAGCCAGGTTTTTTGAAAAAAAATCCAGGCTATTGGATTGGCGAAAGCCGGGCGGCGGGCGGGCGCGGCCGGCGGGCGGCGTCCACAATCAATGTTAAGTTTTCGTGTTTGAGTCCATTTCTTTGTTACTGTACCACCTAGGACCACCAAACTTTCACAACTTCATAATCAAAGGGTGCCCACCACATATCACTATCCAACATGTTACTTTTTTTTTAACTTGACCCATTTTTTCCGCGTAGTCGACTTAGCCATTTTCAATGTTAAGTTTTCGTGTTTGAGTCCATTTCTTTGTTACTTTACCACCTAGGACCACCAAACTTTCACAGCTTCATAATCAAAGGGTGCCCACCACATATCACTATCCAACATGTTACTTTTTTAGCCAGGTTTTTTGAAAAAAAATCCAGGCTATTGGATTGGCGAAAGCCGGGCGGCGGCGGGCGGGCGGCGGGCGGGCGGCGTCCACAATCAATGTTAAGTTTTCGTGTTTGAGTCCATTTCTTTGTTACTGTACCACCTAGGACCACCAAACTTTCACAGCTTCATAATCAAGGGGTGCCCACCACATATCACTATCCAACATGTTGCTTTTTTTTTAACTTCACCCATTTTTTCCGCGTAATCGACTTAGCCATTTTCAATGTTAAGTTTTCGCGTTTACAATGTTAAGTTTTCGTGTTTAAGTCCATTTCTTTCGTACTGTACCACCTAGGACCACCAAACATTCACAGCTTCATATCAAGGGGTGCCCACCACATATCACTATACAACATGTTACTTTTTTTTTAATTTCACCCATTTTTTTGCCGCGCAGTCGACTTAGCCATTTTCAATGTAAGTTTTCGCGTTTACAATGTTAAGTTTTCGTGTTTAAGTCCATTTCTTTGGTACGTACCACCTAGGACCACCAAACTTTCACAGCTTCATAACAAGGGGTGCCTACCACATACAACTATCTAACATGTGACCATTTTTTTACCTTCACCTATTATTTCTACGTAATTGACTTACCCATTTTTCAACGTTAACTTTTTAACGTACGTCTGGTTTTAAATTTTTTGTTAAAAGTTGTACTATATCTCTGCAACTGCTTCGCCCATTACCTTGAAACTTCACATGGGTGTTTATCATCATCCATATTTTCATTCTAACCCCCAACCGTGCGGCCCCTGTGCCCAATGTCAAGGTCAAATTACTTTGAATTTTTTTGTTAAAGTTTTTTCAGATTTGTTAAAATGGAGGTCATCGCTAATCCAAGATGGCCGCCGTCTAAAAATAGCATAAATTCTTGAAAAAAATTTAACGTACGTCTGGTTAAATTTTTTGGTTAAAATTTTTTTCGTTATACATCTCTGCAACTGCTTCGCCCATTACCTTGAAACTTCACATTGGTGTTTATCATCGTCCATATTTTCATTCTAACCCCCAACCGTGCGGCCCCTGTGATCACTGTCAAGGTCGAATTACTTTGAATTTATTTGTTAAAGTTTTTTCGTGTACTATATCTCTGCAACTGCTTTACCCATTACCTTGATACTTCACATGGGTGTTTATCATCATTGTCGCACCCGCTTGCGGAAAGCGCGATATCGTCGGCATTTTGGCATATGTCCGTCCGTCCGTCAGTCCGTACGTCCGAGTGTCCGAGTGTCCGGTTAAAGTTTTTTCGTTAAAGTTTTTCCATCTACTATACTCATTTTTTTATTTTTTTTTGTGTCCATGCCTCGCCCCAAGGCGCGACATGCAGGCCACGGCCATCTAGTCTACAAAAAGTGGGTATAATTACGTTATCCAAGTGTCCATGCTTGGAAAAAACCTGGCCTTCGTGGCTTTGCCTCGTTTCTTGTTTTACCTTCACCTATTATTTCTACGTAATTGACTTAGCCTTCAACGTTAACTTTTTAATGTACGTCTGGTTAAAGTTTTTTGGTTAAAACTTTTTTGTTATACTATATCTCTGTAACTGCTTCGCCCATTACCTTGAAACTTCACATGGGTGTTTATCATCATCCATATTTTTATTCTAACCCCCAACCGTGCGGCCCCTGTCCCGCAACTGTGCATGCCCCAATGTGCAAACTATGTCATGTTATGAATAACTTCTTTGAATTTTTTTGTTAAAGTTTTTTCGTGTACTATATCTCTGCAACTGCTTCACCCAATGCCTTGATACTTCACATGGGTGTTTATCATCATTGTCGCACCTGCTTGCGGAAAGCGCGACCGTGCCCAATGTCAAGGTCAAATTATTTGAATTTTTTTGTTAAAGTTTTTTTTCGTGTACTATATCTCTGCAACTGCTTCACCCAATACCTTGATACTTCACCATGGGTGTTTATCATCATTGTCGCACCTCTTGCTGAAAGCGCGATCCTGTTGCCCAATGTCAAGGTCAAATTACTTTGAATTTTTTTTGTTAAAGTATTTTTCGTGTACTATATCTCTGCAACTGCTTCACCCAATACCTTGATACTTCACATGGGTGTTTATCATCATTGTCGCACCTGCTTGTTGCGGAAAGCGCGATCCTGTGCCCAATGTCAAGGTCAAATTACTTTGAATTTTTTTGTTAAATTTTTTTTGTGTACTGTATCTCTGCAACTGCTTCACCCAATACCTTGATACTTCACATGGGTGTTTATCATCATTGTTGCACCTGCTTGCGGAAAGCGTGATCCTGTGCCCAATGTCAAGGTCAAATTACTTTGAATTTTTTTGTTAAAGTTTTTTCGTGTACTATATCTCTGCAACTGCTTCACCCAATACCTTGATACTTCATTTGGGTGTTTATCATCATTGTCGCACCTGCTTGCGGAAAGCGCGATATCGTCGGCATTTTGGCATACGTCCGTCCGTGTGTCCGGTTAAAGTTTTTTCGTTAAAGTTTTTCCATCTACTATATCTATTTTTTTAGTGTCCATGCCTCACCCCAAGGTGCGACATACAGGCCACGGCCATCTAGTCTACAAAAAGTGGGTATAATTATGTTATCCAAGTGTCTATGCTTGGAAAAAACCTGGCCTTCGTGGCTTTGCCTCGTTTCTTGTTACCTTTTCAGCCAGGTTTTTTGAAAAAAAATCCAGGCTATTGGATTGGCGAAAGCCGGGCGGGCGGGCGGTGGGCGGCGTCCACAATCAATGTTAAGTTTTCGTGTTCGAGTCCATTTCTTTGTTACTGTACCACCCAGGACCACCAAACTTTCACAGCTTCATAATCAAGGGGTGCCCACCACATATCACTATCCAACATGTTACTTTTTTTTTAACTTGACTCACTTTTTCCGCGCAATCAACTTAGCCATTTTCAATGTTAAGTTTTCGCGGTTTCAATGTTAAGTTTTCGTGTTTAAGTCCATTTCTTTGGTACTGTACCACCTAGGACCACCAAACTTTCACAGCTTCATAATCAAGGGGTGCCCACCACCATATCACTATCCAACATTTTTTTTGTTACTTTTTTTTTTAACTTCAACCATTTTTTCCGCGCAGTCGACTTAGCCATTTTCAATATTAACTTTTCGCGTTTACAATGTTAAGTTTTCGTATTTTAGTCCATTTCTTTGGTACTGTACCACCTAGGACCACCAAACTTTCACAGCTTCATAAACAAGGGGTGCCTACCACATACAACTATCCAACATGTGACCATTTTTTTACCTTCACCTATTCTACGTAATTGAACTTTGGTTTAAAACTTTTTTGTTATTCTATATCTCTGCAACTGCTTCGCCCATTACCTTGAAACTTCACATGAGTGTTTATCATCGTCCATATTTTCACTCTAACCCCCAACCGTGCGGCCCCTGTGCGCAATGTCAAGGTCAAATTACTTTGAATTTATTTGTTAAAGTTTTTTCGTGTACTATATCTCTGCAACTGCTTCACCCATTACCTTGATACTTCACATGGGTGTTTATCATCATTGTCGCACCCGCTTGCGGAAAGCGCGATATCGTCGGCATTTTGGCATACGTCCGTCCGTACGTCCGTGTGTCCGGTTAAAGTTTTTTGGTTAAAGTTTTTCCATCTACTATATCTATTTTTTTTAGTGTCCATGCCTCGCCCCAAGGTGCGACATGCAGGCCACGGCCATCTAGTCTAAAAAAAGTGGGTATAATTATGTTATCCAAGTGTCTATGCTTGGAAAAAACCTGGCCTTCGTGGCTTTGCCTCGTTTCTTGTTTTAGCTCACCTGAGCGAAGCTCATGTGAGATATTGTTACCGCAATGTGTCCGTCGTCGTCCGTGAACATTTTCAAACATCTTCTTCTCTTCGGTAACCATATGGGCCTATAGTGACCAAACTTCATGGTCATGGTCCTCAGGTAGGGGGATTACAAAATTGTTAAAATGACGTCATTACGTAATCCAAGATGGCCACCGTCTGAAAATGGCACAAATTCTTCAAAAATCTTCTTCTCAAGAACCGCCAACCGGATTTCGACAAAACTTGGTAGGAATGATTAATGTACAATGCTCTTTCAAACTTGTTAAAATGGTGACCCCGGGGTAAAAAATGGGCGTGGCCCATGGGGTCACATTGGGTCAAATTTTATTTTTGACCGAATATGGTCATGTCATATATCAAATCGACGAGGCGATCACTCTGGTGCATTTTTTGTCGAAATCGGATGGTTATGTCATCCAAGATGGCCGCCGAAATGTCAAAAGTTTCTTTTATTAGAGATTTAAAAATTCTTCTTCACACGTACCTCTTTTATTAGAGATTTAAAAATTCTTCTTCACACGAACCTCTTGGCCCATGGTAGCCAAACTTAAAAGTTATGGTCCATGGGTGAAGCCTTTTCAGATTTGTTAAAATGGAGGTCATCGCTAATCCAAGATGGCCGCCATCTAAAAATAGCATAAATTCTTAAAAAATCTTGTTCTCATGAACCGCTGGCTGGATTTCGATGAAACTTGGTAAGAATGATCGATGTACAATGCTCTTTAAACGTTGTGAAAATGGTGACCCCGGGGTCAAAAAAATGGGCGTGGCCTATGGGGTCAAATTTAATTTTTGACCGAATATGCTCATGTCATATATTAAATTGAAGGTATCGATGAGGCGATTGCTCTGGTGCAATATTTGTCGGAATCGGATGATTATATCATCCATGATGGCCGCCAAAAGGTCCATTTATTCAAGATTTTGAACGTCTTTTTCTCAGGAACCACATGGCCGATGCTGGCCAAACTTCATAGTAAGTTAAGATCCTTGGGTGAAGCATTTTCAGATTTGGTAAAAGTAATCGCTTAATCCAAGATGACCGCCATCTAAAAATAGCACAATTTTTTTAAAACATATGAACTCAATGTCACATTCTCCTCTGGTGTTCATGGAGTCAGGTGAGCAAATTAGGGCCATCATGGCCCTCTTGTTTATCTTCACATGGTTGTGGAAACACTTAGCCATTTGTACGTCAAAATTCAAGAAACCAATTGAAACGTAGCCCGTTGGTGCAACACCCAGGAAAAAGGATATAAGACCATATTTTCTCATTCTCATTGAAAATATGTGTTGTGACCACTCATTTGAACCTTCTGTAGCCGATTTCATCAAAATTGCAAAGTATACTTTTCTAGCAAAGTATACTTAGAGGGAGTAATCATTTATTTTTCCTGAAATGCATTATTTCATATAAAACTAACAACTGCATATATTTGATGATTATAAGTATGCATAATTATTATACTGAATGTATTACATTATCACAGCCAAACTGGCTGTGATAATGTAATAAATTCAGTATAATAAAAATTAATAAATTTATCATAAAATTGAAAATTTCTCCCTCAAAGTATACTTTTCTCGCAAAGTATACTTTGCAATGTTGGTGAAATAGGCTACTGGATGAGATGGTTTAAATGGTGGCCACAACATATACTTTTAGGGAAGTACAAGAAAACTAATCAGATTTGTCTATCAGCAAAATGGGGAATCCCCAGCATGAAATGGGTTAAGTCTGTTTGTCCCTCACTGTAACAGCTACACCACCAAACTTGCAGTATGCCATAGGACAATCGTCCGACCATGACCTATTTTGTCCACATCAATTACTTAGTCATGTTCAATGTTAAATCCGGCCTTAAATGACCTTATCTGTTGATAGGCTGTTAACCCTTTCCCTGATAGAGACGACTTTTCACGCCTCTGCAGAAGATGTCTTTTGAAAACATTGTGGGAAAAGGAGAAATTGCTTGTAACAGGCAATTTCTCCTTTTCCCACAATGTTTTATACTCTATCAGATAATTTAACCATCATTTGACCCAGTATTTGGTTCTTTTATTCAGATGTTTTCGATTTGGAAGTCGAAATATCGCAAAACAGGGAAAGGGTTAAACACCAATAAAAAATATTAATTAATGTTATGTTTTTACATAGGGTACATGTGTATCCGTATGTATTGCGATCGAGCGGGATCATTTGGCCCGCCCACGACCCCCCGTGGTGCGGACGCCTGTGATTGACAACTTAGAATCGCGTCGGACAGTTAGCCACGCCCCAGATCCCCTCGATGGGCACGTCCGTAGTGATATCTTGGAATAACCATAACAACCAAATGCATTGTGTTACTAAACGTTTAACTGGCATACGCAACCACTAATTGAAAATAATATTATGAAAAACTTGCACTGCACAATATCAACAACGGTTGTTCTACGTACAAAAATACATCGGATTATTTTGTTGCGCGTGATTTGCCCCCATTTGCAGCACAAATCGTGCGGTCATCGCTAAATTTAGTAACAGAGTTAACTCCCCTCCGAATACTCAAAAAAACAAGCGACGCGTTTAACACACAAACTACATCAAGTTTGACCTTCCGACAGCCTATTTTTAAACTCACCCGACACCTGTGCGAAACAAAACTCGCACGTGTAGGTCTAACTGATGTTTAATCCTCATTCTCTCTCTCTATCGATGGATCTACAGTGGATTTTAGTGACATTCCTGAATTCGGCCTGATTGACATTTGTCTATGGTGGCCAATACACGCCAACATGAGTGTCAATTCTACGTTCATGGAAGGGGGTCAATAAGTCAGTATTTAAGGTGATAACTTACAGTCAGGGAACACATTAATGACAGTATACACTGCAAGTACTGAAATACGACAACAAAAATCTAACAAGTTTCTAAACGTTACAAGTGCCCGCTATACAGATATAATCATTTAGTAATATTTATTTTACTGATAGTGACACGCGCGGTGGTATCAGGCTATGTTCAATATGCAAATGAGGCATGATATGGTTTTTAATCTATTTATACTAAAAGAAATGCGGTCACCTGAAAAAAAATAATATTTTCGACGAAGATTTTAAAGTATGATCATTGCACATCATAAAATAATACAGAGATTAAAGAGTAATGTCCGTTAACATTTTAAGCAAACACGGTTATCGCCCCTCATATCAGTGTGTAAATTTACGTCTGATATAACATGTATAATAATGCCAATCAGTACGTGGGATAATGGCGCATGAATGTTTATTTTGCCAGGAAATGTCTCAGATGATGTCTCTGATGTAAAGAACATTTTGTACCTACTGAGTGGGCATGTACCTTTAAGGGTTAATGAAACTGTAACACCAGCAATCAATCAAGCAATCAATCTAGTTTAATCTTGTAGTACCCTATGTTCAGTACTTTCAGTACTTTGATTCACTCTCACTGTACCAGCTATAGCCACCAAACGTCATCTGCTAGTGATGCTGTTAATTCATATTTTGTCTTTTCTCTCAGTAAAAACATGGGTTGGCAGCATTTTAGAATCATTTCCATTGAAAAACACATCTTGTTATTTCATTAGAATTGTCTCCTTGGATGTGTTTTCATGGAAAAATAAGAAAATATGCTATATTGGTGGTATTTACGCAAATACACACCTTATCTGGAGCCTTGCAGAATGTCAATGATTAGTGACTTAGAGGGATAATCCAAACTCGGATACCGTAGTTATGGAAAAATAAGCCTTTGATGGTTGAATATTCCATTGCAGATGCTGGCAAGATATGTGCTGACCATAAGGCTACCTATGATAGGTAAGTAAAGTTCTACAAGAGTTCATGAGCTTGAGATTATTCCCGAATTCCAGGGATTTCGCTGGCGATTGCCAATTTCGCAATTGGAATACAAGTAAACAGTTGGCGATAAAAAATTACAATTTTCTATATTTATTTTTTAAATTTTCTATTTTTTAAATGTTCTATTTTTTTTTTTTTTGAAGTGCCGATTTTTTCATTTTCCCCAGCGGAATCCCTGAATTCATATTACGAATTCGGGAATAGTTTTCAAGCTGATGAACTCAGTGAGTGGCTCCTACAATTATAATCTGATCATGATCTACACTGATTAATCAAACACCTGTTCTTTTTCTAACAAACAGTATATATCCTAATCATGCCACATCACTGGGCTAGAAGATGAAGAGATATAACTGGCTAGAAATGAAAAATGCCATAAGCCCACTTCTGCGGTTAAAGCCACACGCGACATTGCTGTTGATTGTAGCCAGAGAATGGGAGGGGATTCCTGTTCTAACTATGAATCCATCCATAAGGATTCATATATACCAAATGATCCGGCATAGGTAGCTTGATACAACCGCACGTCTCTATCAGTAAATTAACCCTTAGACCGCTACACACGACAATTGTCATCTGCTGTTGCTTTTATATTTTGCCTTATTTCTCAATAAAAACATGGTTTGACAGCACTTCAGAATCATTTCCAATGGAAATGATTATGACGTGCTGTCAAAGCATGTTGTAAATTATTCTAAAGTCCTTTTAAAGGTACATGCCCACGCAGTAGGCACAAAATGTTCTTTATAGGAATTACATAAGTGTATAATTATGTCACTATTCCACCAGTTCTAAAAATTACGAGTGCCCGCTATACAAATATTATAATCATTTATTAATTATCAATTTACTGTTAGCGACGCGCGGCGGTAACAGTCTATTTTGATAATGTGCGGGGACGACGACTTTCACATCACGGCTTGCGGTGTGCATGCGCAGTATACTACGCGCGCCAGTAGGCTTCCCAATATGTAAACAAGAATATCAACATGTCGAAACGTCCAGGACGGAAATTGTATGAAACGGTGTCGGCCAAAAAAAAGGCGAAATGTCTGAGGGACAGGCAGTACAGAGAGAGATGGTTAATATTGGCGACCAGATCACCAAATGGAAAGAGTTACGTGGAGATTTAGATTTGGACTCGAACAGAGATTTTTCTTCTCAACTTCCGATACTTCACTGCGTATGTCAAAGATGTGATATGATTGACCGTGTCACGTGACGCGTGTTGGTAAAAATAGCACGAGGTCGGAAAATACCCTTTCTGGTCGCGGCATATAAAATGCGATTTAACACCAATTAACACGCGCCATAATTAAAAATAACTCGTTAGTGGGTAGACAAATGGCTCATATAAGGCATGACAGAAAATGAAAAGTAGTAGTACAGTGTAACCTGCTGCGTGGGCATGTACCTTTAAAGCATGTTTTTGATGATAAAAATGAAAAATAGAAAATAAACAGCAGACGACAAAAAATTAAGATAGCGTGTGATATAGAAGGTTACGTGTGATTATATAGTATAGCGGGCGCTAAATAGTTATTCAATTATACACTTAATTACTTCCTATAATGAACAGTTTGTGCCTAATAAATGTGTCCCAAGTTTTAATGTTCGGCTAAATGTTCTATTATTTCTGCTTTCTTAGATGAAATTTCTTGGTATTTCACACAGGCATTCCTCTGATGGTCCTCTATAATGCTGTGGCAAATCCATGAACCTCTGGCCCCTGCTAATCCAAAGGTCAAGGCCACAGGCTTAGGGCATTCACAAACTTAATGTTAAGTTAAATTGCTTCCGACAGAAGTTCTTGAAATTTCACACATTCCTCTATTATGCTATGAACTATGATCCTCCGATACCACTAACCCCAAGGTGAAGGTCAGAAACTAAGAGCGGTTACAAACATTGAGGTAATTATGCCACCGGGTTTCGAAGAAACGGGTGGCATATAGTGTTTGGACCGTCCGTCCGTCTGTCCGTCCGGGCACACATTAGGGTACTTATGTGGCTAGCCACACAGGGTTATGGACTTGGTAAAGGATAGGGTTGGTTACAATTAGCCACCTAAAAAATCCTTTTATGTGACTAAAAATCGTTTAATCCTTTTATGTGACTAAAAATCGTTTTATGTGGCTAATATTTAACATGTGATAAGCCACATAAGTATAGTACTGTAAGAACGTCCGTCCGTCCGTCCGTCCGTCCGTCCGTCCGTCTGTCTGTCCGGGCACACATTAGGGTACTTATGTGGCTAGCCCCACAGGGTTATGGACTTAGTAAAGGATAGGGTTGGTTACAATTAGCCACCTAAAAAATCCTTTTATGTGGCTAAAAATTGTTTTATGTGGCTAATATTTAACATGTGATAAGCCACATAAGTATCCGTTTGTAAGAACGTCTGTCCGTCCGTCACACTTTTCGGTTAACCAATTTGTCACAGTTTCTCAAATATGCTGCAGGTGGCAACCGCGTTTCGTTTCTCCGAACGTCTTCACTCTTGGTATTTCACATATGCAAATTCTAATGGTCCTCTATCATACTGTGACTAATCCATGATCTCCTGGCCCCCTGTTCATCCCAAAGTGAAGCTCACACAGGTAAATGTCTTACAATATTTGTCGAGCCCACTTGCGGACAGCACGATATTGTCGGCACATTGGCGTTTTTGATAATGGAAATGATTCGACAATTTTTGTTTCCTGCGTTCTAAGAGTTAATATACATGTAATGCACAGGTAGAAGACTCGTACCTGTGACATTAAAAAATTCCTGTTAAAAAATATCCCACCCACATGTGCTCAGGTGGAAGACAGTACAATTTGAGACAAAATGGGTGGGGCAATGTGATTTTTTTAATGGGCATTGTTTTGTGTCACTTGTCCGAGTCTTCCACAGGTGATGTAGTGTAGGGAATTGCAACCAGTCTGCTTCCGTTATAAATTATTCACCTGTGTTTACTGTAGAACCTTGGAGAAGTACAAGAAGCTACAACTACACACGGAAGCCGTTAACTCGGAGAATAAACGCCTTCGCGGCCTAATTGACGACAACATGAGGTTGGTACATGTACTTTAAACTATATGAATAAACAGCATTTTTTTAGAAGTAATCTGGGAATAAATTTTCAGAAGTTCCATGCAGAGGTCCAGATAAGGTGCGTATTTGTGTAAATACGCAATTAAAAAATGCAAAAACCCAATTAAAATCAGAGACAATGCGTACCAAAAAGCAATTAAAATGTCCGGTACGCAATTATTTTTTATTCTGTAGCGTACTCCTCAAATGTATTTTCAGTCTGTCGCGTACTGCTAGATTTGTTCATGTATGACAATCCTAACAAAATCTTCGCCGATGACTGTGTGTCGGCCAAATCAAATGTTTACAAAGTCTGTCCCGCTCTAGCTGCGGACAGTATCTCGCTGTATTTCGGGTGTATTCGATTTGAACTCTAGGATCTAGCGGGAGCGATTCCGACTCTCAGTGGGAAAAACATTTGGTCCAACTCGATACGAAACTCTATTAACTCACCACACGGCAGTTGTTTCGAGTACTGTTCAAGTTAATGATCCCAAATCTAGAATTTCCACCCTTATCGCATCAGCCGTTTTTGCCCATATTGATTTTGATAAAAAAAAACGGATAAGACGGGGCCTATCAATTATGGCGAAAGTAGACACCAATTCAGAGCTCACTCGAGCTGGAATTGAATTCCCCTTTACCTATGAATTTGTTGTCACAATCCACGTCATTTACGGAAAATATTACTGATTTTCAAATCAATAATTGTGGGGAAAAAAACGGCGATGTGACACTATTGTGAACCCGAGATCCAGGCTCATTACTAGTCTATTTTCTTAAATTCAAATCGATGTGAAACTGCTTGTTTCGGCTACCCCGAGTCTACTCAAGGAGATGCAACGAAAAACGTCCGTAGACATTCGTAAACGAATATCAGCACGGATAAAACAAATGGTACAGTGGAATTGGTTTTGGGGGGGTGGGGAGCGGGGCACAGCAGACATTTTATTAGTTTGAATGCGGGAGCGGGGCACAGCAGACATTTTATTAGTTTGAATGTGTCAGGTTTGTATTTTACTATTTCGACCAACGCACACGTTGAATAAATTGGCGGTCGAGTTAACTAAGTTAAAATAGGACGAGTTGAACGGCGCCCGAATTCACCGATTAATATAATCGTAGTAGCGATAGACACTATAAATTACACAATCGGATCATGTCAGATGTTTTTGTAGAAAATTGGTGACACATGGCGCAACGAAATGGCGGCCACAACTAACAAACGTGGAAGAAAAAAATGGCAAAAGTCCACCACCGTGTTAACCTCATTTCGATTTATTTTACGACCGATGCAAAGGTGGAATCTCAATCCATTGCACAAGTCACCATTCAGTCATTTTGTTGAGCTCGGTGTGTGGAGACCCCAAATTAATCGTTATTGACATTATTGATGAATTGCTGTCAAACGTGGTCAGCAAAACAAAACTGGATCGCGTGTTGCAAAAATCATTCTGCCAATCAAAGCATTCTGATCAGCGTATGCACTGTTTGTCATTCAGATAATGAAACATCTCGCATGATTTTTTGAATACACGATACTGCTTGTTACATAACTTATAACTATAAGTGTGCTAGCAGATCCGGAACTACACTGGTCACAAATGCCATAAGCCCAATTACTCTAGTAACAGTTACTTATATGTACTTGGAATCATTGAAAACTTAACTAATCATTGTTGTGTTCTTATAAGTAAATGAAGCAGTGTTACCATACACATGTAAGTATAACACTGCTTCAATTAATTATATGAACAAAACAGTACCATTAATACATAAATTAGTACGATCGATTTTTGTAATCAAAATATGGAAATACCCAATTGAAAAAAATTGATGGGGTAGCGTTTTTAAAATACCCAATTGAAAATTGAGAATACCCAATTGATTTCAAAAGTATGGAGTAACAGTACCCAATGTCAAATTCCTTATCTGGAGCCCTGGTTCCATGACACTGGCCAGTATTGTTGAACTTAATTTAAAATTTGACAAACAGATGGACAGGGTGCCGACTATGGCGATCGCCTTGTATATGAAAATATTTACAGAAATTGTGATATTTTCTGTACATTATTTCGAAATTGCAAATTTACTGTGAATATTTCATCAACTTTCAACGCCTTTAGGTGCAAAATCACATGGCTTGTCCAGTGATTTATTTACCAGCACATCAAATACTTATATCTTTTTGGATTTGACACACCAAACTTTTGAATTATTTTTATTTTCTCCATAGTACGACACATATTTTTTCAGAAGTAACCAGTTTGAGTTGGTGTGTCAAATTGGTCTCTTCTGAAAAAATTAGGAAATTAGATCATAGAAAGATACACTTGGCTTCAATCATAATTGCTTGATAGTGATGTGATATGTGAATATAAAATATGTGAATATTGTCTTGTTACTGCATACTATATGGTACATTGAGTTGCCATCTTTGTATTTACAAGCCATTGTACAGTTTCACTTCTTCAACCGGTTGACACCTGCAGCAAATAATAGGACAGTAAAACTATTAATAAAATGTGGAGCAATACATCGTAGACTATGAGAACAGCGTGCTATAAATATTATGCCAGAAAACTATGCAAAAGACTGACAAAATATTGAGCATTTCTCCCATCAATTTCAAAATAAATTTCTATGTGCAGGGTCTGAAAATAGCACAATTGTCACAATTTCAGGGGAGGAGACTGCTGTGCATCACTACGGCAGGCCCTGGCTACACTGAACTCTTCATACAAGCAGCTACTCAACGAGAAGGATGAAAGAATTAGGATTTTAGGTTTGTATTCTCTTTCCCTGGGGCGGATCCAGTAGCCTATTTCATCAACATTGCAAAGTATACTTTACTAGCAAAGTATACTTTGAGGGAGTAATCATTTATTTTTCCTGAAATGCATTATTTCATAAGAACTAACGACTGCATATATTTGATGATTAAAAGTATGCAGAATTATTATACTGAATTTATTACATTATCACAGCCATTAAATGGCTGTGATAATGTAATAAATTCAGTATAATAAAAATTAATAAATTTTTAAAAAAATTGAAAATTTCTCCCTCAAAGTATACTTTGCTACTAAAGTATACTTTGCAATGTTGATGAAATAGGCTACAGGTGTAGAGGCAGTGTGGATTGCGGATAGCGTGATATAGCCGGCACATTGACAAGATATAGCCGGCACATTGACAAGATATAGCCGGCACATTGACATACACGTACGTACGTGCGTGCGTCTGGGTTAAAGTTTTTGAGTATACACAAACTATCAAAGCCTCAGCGGGCACGACATGTGGGGCTAGTTCTTAGTTCTTATCAAAAGAATGTGTTGTTACCACTCAGTTGAATCGTCTCAACAATTTTAGAGAACATGACCACACCTTGATCCGCGCCTGTTTTCTAGTACGATTTACGATCTTCACTACAATTTAACATTAAGTGTGAGCACATTGCTGACAATATGAAAAATTCATGTTATGCCGTAATCATGGTAATAACACCACAGAATGTAAAATAAGTATCTGTATAAGTATTTGTAAACAGTATCGGTTCTCCAATCTAGTTTGTCACATAGTGATCAAACGTACGTCTGTCCATCCACAAGCTGTTTCAAGGTTTTTGTCACGCCCGCTGGCGGACAGCGCGATATAGTCGGCAAATTGGTGTCCGGGTTTTATTGGTTAACTGTTTTTCGGTACTATCAAAGCCTCGGCGTGCGCGACATGTGGGCCGCTTCCATCTCGTTCTATTACTTCTCTGTAACCATGAGTAGGGTTGACATGAATCTTCATATGATTGTTTATCATTATAGTTTAGCGGGTTATAATAGGAATCAGCTTGTCTGTCTGTCAGTCGGTCCGTTGGAAATCTTGTTTCCGCTCTATATCTTCTAAACCAATGAATCATTATACCCACTTTTTAAAAAAAAATTGGTATATTTTTTTTGTCACGGGTGTCCGTCTGTCCGTACGTTCATATGTCTGTACGCCTGTACGTCCGTCCGTCACGTTTATTGTAAATAAAACTTTTTAAGACTGAATTTCCCAATTTTGCCTTGTAAAAAGTAGTTAGTTTTTTGACTAATAGCTAGGGACTTGAAACTTGGTGTGTGCCTTCATTATGGTATGTAGATGCAAAAAGTGCATTTAGATATTTTATTGGACTCCCGGTCATGGATTATCTCCCCGTTTTTTACTTGGAATTTCCCAATTTTGCCTTGTAAGAAGAATTTCTTTTAAACGTAACAGGTAGGGACTTGAAACTTGGTGTGTGCCTTCCTTATGGTGTGTAGATGTGCAAAGTGAATTTTGAATCTTGATTCACTACAAATTGTTGGCATGATGATTTGCAACAACATGATGAGACGATGCGTCGCGTTCCAACACCCACATGTCTACATCCAAGGTCACACTTAGCGGTCAAAGGTCAAATTTTGTTTCCACTCTGTATCTTCTAAGCCGATGAATGGATTTTCAAATGATATTCCACAAATGTTACCCTGAGTGGTCAACAGTAATAAATGCGCATAATATTTTGTTTTCAAACAATTTGCCACAAGGTCAAGGTCACACTTATATGTCAAAGGTAAAAAATGGGCATGAAATTTCGATTGTGACCTATGAAGTTTGTGAATTAAACCTGTTCATGTGTCAAAGCGATGTTTGTGGGGTGTTGGGATCACTCCTGTGATAGCTCTAGTTATCTATATTTTTATTCAATGTCCCAACCATGCGGCCTGCTTGCCTAAGGTCAAGATACTAATGCACATATATATATACTATAACCAATAGCCTATTTCACCAATATTGCAAAGTATACTTTTCTAGCAAAGTATACTTTGAGGGAGAAATTTTCAATTTTAGGATGAATTTTGGCTGAGATATAGTAATAAATTCAGTATAATAATGCTGCATACTTTTAATCATCAAATGTTTGCAGTCGTTAGTTCTATATGAAATAATGCATTTCATGAAAAATAAATGATTACTCCCTCAAAGTATACTTTGCTAGATAAGTATACTTTGCAATGTTGCTGACATAGGCTACTGATCATTTATATGGAAGAATCCTTGCCAGCAACATAATGGTGGAGCTTCTGTCAGCTGTGATGTGATAGTGAGGATTGCAGATATTGACACTTCAGCCACTTATTGGCCACTTAGACTTATCTGGTCTGCACTGATTGTAAACAGTGAACTTCTTAGTTTCAAGTTCAAATACTGCATACTGTATATTGCATATGTTCCGTGGATAAAAAAACGACACAAACGTTCAAATTTCCAAATATGTATTTATATATATTAGATCCACTACTGCATGTGTTAATCTTGGCAATATTACTTGGAAAAGTCGCGGGAATACTGGACGAAGGCCGGAAGGCCTCGTCCAGTATTCCCGCGACTTTTCCATGTCAATTTATTTATTTCTAAATGAAATGTACATGCACTTGAATATTCGTTTGAAATCGATCCGCTTGATTGGTTGGGCCTGAGATGCGCTATAGTTCCGGCCAAAACGTTGAAAGTGAGTCTTGAGTTGACATTGCT
>CM055265.1:38135075-38196829 GCA_029237695.1 Conchocele bisecta | reverse complement strand
GTTGACATTGCTAATCTCGATGCACAGAAACGATAATGGTTTGCCAGATTAATGCAGGCGGTTGTGTATATATAGCTAAGTATTATCATGATTAGATACAAAGCATGGTTTGCATTATCCTTTTATTACAGAACAAGAACTGAAGAAAAACAGAAAGGAATCCGCCAGTGAAGTAGATAGGTGAGCATAAAGCAGTTGTGTTATTTCCAACTGTCAGATCAACATTCAAACTAATGAGAAAAGTACAGGTAGGTTATAGCATTTTATAATCCTGTTTGAAAAAAGAACGGTACATATTATGGCAACCACGCGAGTTGCTGTCCATACTAGTATGTCCAAGCCAGAAGGAGTGGACGAATGGTTGGGAGCAAGGGTAGATTTTAACAATGGAATCCCGATATCCCTGATCTAGCCCTCAGCTACATTTTTAGCTCGACTATTCGAAGAATAAGTAGAGCTTATGTTGTCACCCCGGCGTCGGCGTCACCGTCACGCCTTGGTTAAGGTTTTTAGTCAAGCTTGTATATGGAATACTACTGGCCCTACACCCACCATACTTGGACAACTTCATCTCTTAGTGATGTACATCAATAACCCCTGATCTATATTTCACCTTGACCTACATTTCCTCTTGAATTACTTGGTTAATTCCCCTTGGTTAAGGTTTTTACTCAAACTTGGTTAAGGTTTTTAGTCAAGTTTGTATATGCAATACTACTGGCCCTACACCCACCATACTTGGACAACTTCATCTCCTAATGATGCACATCAATAACCCCTGATCTATATTTGACCTTGACCTATATTTCCTCTTGAATTACTTACTTAATTCCCCTTGGTTAAGGTTTTTAGTCAACCTTGGTTAAGGTTTTTTTTTTCAAGCTTCTACATTGAATACTATTGTGCATCCAGACACCATACTTCGACAACCTTCGACAATACTTAATTCCTTTTGGTTAATGTTTTTAGTCAACCTTCTATATGGAATACTACTGGCCCTACACCCACCATACTTGGACAACTTCATCTCCTAGTGATGTACATCAACAACCCCTGATCTATATTTGACCTTGACCTACATTTCCTCTTGAATTACTTACTTAATTCCCCTTGGTTAACGTTTTTAGTCAAGCTTGTAGATGGAATACTCCTGGCCCTACACCAACCATACTTGGACAACTTCATCTCCTAGTGATGTACATCAACAACCCCTGACCTATATTTGACCTTGACCTACATTTAACCTTGAATTACTTACTTAATTCCCCCCTTGGTTAAGCTTTTTACTCGACCTTGGTTAAGCTTTTTACTCAAGCTTGTACATGGAATACTATTGTGCATACAGACACCATACTTGGACAACCTTTTCTCATAGTGATGTACATCAATAACCCCTGATCTATATTTCACCTTGACCTACATTTCCTCTTGAATTACTTACTTAATTCTCTTTGGTTAAGGTTTTTAGTCAAGCTTGTAGATGGAATACTCATGGCCCTACACCAACCATACTTGGACAACTTCATCTCCTAGTGATGTACATCAACAACCCCTGACCTATATTTGACCTTGACCTACATTTAACCTTAAATTACTTACTTAATTCCCCTTGGTTAAGGTTTTTACTCAACCTTGGTTAAGCTTTTTTAGTCAAGCTTCTTGATTGAATACTATTGTGCATACAGACACCATACTTGGATAACTTTTTCTCATAGGGATGTACATCAATAACCCCTGACCTTTATTTTACCTTCACCTATATTTAACCTTGAATTACTTGCTTAATGTTTATAGTCAAGCTTGTATATGGAATACTTCTGGGCCTACATCAACCATACTTGGACAACTTCATCTCCTAGTGATGTACATCAATAATCCCTGACCTATATTTGACCTTGACCTACTTTTATCCTTGGATTACTTAGTTACCTCCCCTTGGTTACGGTTTTTACTCAAGCTTGTATATGGAATACTCCTGGGCCTACAGCAACCATACTTGGAAAACCACGCACCTACGTCCAAGGTCAAGGTCACTGTTGAAGGTCAAAGGTCAAACCTATTGAAATTCCCTTCCGCCTCTATCTATCTTCACACCGATGCATGGATTATCAAATTCCTTGGCACAAATGTTTCTCAGGATGAGAAGGTGTGTCTCGATCAATAACCACGCACCTACGTCCAAGGTCAAGGTCATAGTTGAAGGTCAAAGGTCAAACCTATTGAAATTCCCTTCCGCTCTATATCTTCTACACCGATGCATGGATTATCACACTATCCCGCCCAGGGTCAAGGTCACAGGCTTGATGCGTTTGAAACCTTAACGCTCGGCTAAATGGCTTATAATCAAAAATGCCTCGTTTTCTTTGGCTGCCAGTGGGGGTATTCGTGTGCCGACAGGCCACATTTCTAGTTTCCCTTGGTTAATGTTTTTAGTCAACCTTGGTTAAGGTTTTTATGCAGGCCGCAGCCACCTTCTTTGTCAAGCTATGTGTACATCGACAACCCTCGTAGTCGAGCTATGCTGTTCTCCTACAGCTCTTGTTTACTTTTTTATTACTTGAGAGTTAATTCTGGTTATAATATCCATTATAAAAGTAGTAAGATTAGTACTAATCATATTACTTTTAGGAAATTGGTCTTACTGCTTCTGGTGTGGTGAGGACCTGGCACCAGATCGGGTTATTCTAATTTCAGGGCTGAATATCTGTTTTTGTCTGTAAATATTCACTTATGATTATGACATTGATCAAACCCTAGACTGTCTTTCTCGCTGTCAATTTACTAGTACTTTCCTTGCTTCATGAAACTCTGGACATAGCGGACACATGCCCTTGTTGTCAAATGGAGGTAAAACCACATTCAGTCAAAACTAACATTTGTCCTTTCTGCTGGTGATTTCTGGGTGTGTGAATCAGTCTTCTGTTTCACAAAACCTGCCCGAAGTTTATGGCTATATCCACAGTACAATATTTTGTTCGATAACAATACTGGTAATAGCAAAATTTATGAACAGCGTTCTTTTGTGAAATGTTGTCAAATATTGACTAATGGTCGAAAACCATTTTTAGACAAAAAATTAACTGCTAGATAGCTTCAAATGATCTAAGAAAACTTAAATTATGGAAATCAGTTCACTATAAATGTTTTTCGTAATAAAATTAATATTTGACCAAATGTCACAAAATAAAATATAGGCTCATTTATAATCTTTGCTAAAAAGTAATACTAGTTGACGTTTATGTAACTGCAAAAAGTGGGTGAGTTTATGCCAAACATGACAGTAATTACATTTTCAGTATGTTGGTATCCCGGCCCCGGAAAAAAAACTCCGTGATAGGGGCAACATTGCGATCTACCGCCACGACCGACTCCGCCAGATCTGTCGGGGTGAACAAGAGCCCAGACTCCACGTCCCACACCACTCCACAGAAAACAGATCCTCTTGTGAGTTAGTTGCGGAAACGTAACACTTCAAATATTCTTGACGGACGATACATGAGTATCTGAAGTGTTACATGTCGTAATTACTTGTACGTTCTTCAATAGCCAGGTATTTGCTGTGGGGGCTGTGAATTGTGGACCGAATTTGGAAAGCGGTGCAGCTGCATCCTTCCCCGGAAAAATGTTGATCTCCACATTATATTTCCTCAATCATAGTGAGTTTACAGCTATAATTATAACCTCGCCAATAGGCAAGAGGGGATATAGCGTTAATCCATCCACGTGTGTGAGTGCATACGTACATTAGTAACACCTTTCATTTTTTAATAACATATGAACCACTTCACGGATTTGATAATATTAGGCCATAATGTGTGTCTAGGGATGGTGCTTTGTTTTGCATACAACCCACGTCCGACTGCCCAAGGTCACTGAGGATTTATGTTCACCGTATTTGTAAGGCAAATGTATTAAAGTTTTGTTTTTATTATCAAGGCTGCCAGTGAGGTATTTAGCTTAGTAATGACGATGCCCTTGTTTTCACATATATTGCAGTTAATTCCCTCGTAGCACGGACGATGTGGAGTATCTGAAGTGTTACATTTCCATAACTACTTGTGCGTTCTTAACCCTTTCAACACCACAGACCTCTATAGAGACAATGTTTGCAAACAGTGCAGATCCAGATGAGCCGGCTCGTAACGAGCCGTCTCATCAGGATCTCCACTGTTTGTTAATAATTTTAAACGTCGTACAGATTACCATTTTAGAAGAATGGGATAATTTGAATGAACAAAATTAATGAAATAGCGTGAAACATTGGCATGGAACATCCTATTAAGTTACTTGGTGTTGAAAGGGTTAAACAATCTATAGTCATATTCTTCAATCGTGGATACTTCAGTGTGATAGCAGTTTGCTACACAAAGTTGTATGATGTGACTGAACTCAGATTTCCAGACAAGTTATGCATTTGGTTAAATATGGCTGTGATCGGGAGCTGCACTGGTCACAAAATCCATAAGACCCATTTCTCCAGTTACAGCCACTTATGTGGCTGCGACAGGAGAAATTGGACTTATGAATTTTGCGACCAGTGTAGATGCAGATCAGCCTGTGTATCAACACAGTCTAATTTGGATCTGCACTGTTTTCCATTCCATCTGTAAAACACTGGTCATGCTTCTAACCAGCAATATAGATTGTTATCAGGCCACAGGAGTGTGCTATTGCAGGAGCTACACTGGTCACAAATCCTGTAAGCCCCATTTCTCATTCTCCAGTTACATGTACATCCACAAATATGCTATTAAAAGACATATCGATGTATGCCAATGGGTATACAGTTTTTGCCTTTCCGTCTAGTTGTCCGTCCGTTCGTTCATCCATCCATAACAAATGAACTTAACATTTAAAAATGTGTGTTAAACTTTTTGTTTGTCTGTCCAAGAGGGATGGGCCGCGGCCTAGGGGATATAGCATTGGACTTCAATACCCTAGGCGTGAATAATACTTAAATACATTTTTCCGTCCAGGCGGCAGCTGAGGGTATACATGAGCCCTGCTCACTTGCTCTCTGTGATATACATTGATCAAACATTTGTGATGTAATATCCTCTATGCGCCAATTGTAACCATACCAGTAATCCTGATTACAGGGAACATGTGGCAGAGACGAGGCATTCTGTAATGTTGTACCTCCTGGTGGTGCCGATGAGGACGTTGTGGCTGACAGTCCTGAGAAAAGCCCAAACTCTTCCGCCAGGCTCCGCTTACAGAAGACTCGTGGCAAGCGAAGTCGCTACACCGAGGTACGTTACCGCCTGTGCGAATCTTGACAAATATTTCTATAGTCTGTTTCACGAAAGCTGCCCAAATTTTACGGCCATATAAACAATTAAAAAACAATGTTTTTTTCGATAATATTAAATTAGAGGAAAATTTAAGAATGAGCCTTCTTTTTATTTCATGAAATTCGGTCAAATATTGATTTTATTACGAAAAATTGATTTCTCTATGGGAATTTAACATGGGGAAAAAGAGGTAAGGACGTGTGGGAGGAGTCAAAAAACGAAAAAATTTGGAAATTGACTCCGAAACCTGACTAGATAGCTTGGATATGATCTAACTAAGAAAACAAAAGTTAAATTTTAAAAATCTGTCCAGTATTTCTAAAATTCAAAAAAAAATCCCCATGTTAAATCCCCATAGACATCTTCACTCCTGGGGATTTAACATGGGGAAATTGTTTTTTCGCAATAAAATCAATATTTTACCAAATTTTTCGAAATGAAAAGAAGGCTCATTCTTAATTTTTCCTTTAATTTAATATTATCAAAAGAAATCTTGTTTTTGAATTGTTTATATAGCCATAAAATTTGGGCAGCTTTCGTGAAACAGACAGTAAATATCTTTATTTCAAAATGCTTTGATATTTGAATTTAAGCAGTTTGATTGGCTTCGCCTGAGTTGTGTTACGGTCAGGCTGAGACAATCAGATTGCTTGATTGTGAGTTGACATTGCCAATAGATGTTCAGAAATGTTGATAGTAAATACTCTGGGAAAGATTAGCGCAGGTGGTTGTGTAATTAAAACGCATTGAGTATGGATGTCAACCTCATGCTCACTATCGGCATGTTTGATTGGATGAGACAGAGCTGTCAAGGTTACCGACTTACAGTACACAACCACCTGCGTTGATCAAACCAAGATTATCAACGTTTCAGTAGCCGATTTCACCAAAATTGCAAAGTATACTTTTCTAGCAAAGTATACTTTAAGGGAGTAATCATTATTTTTTCTGAAATATATTATTTCATATAGAACTAACCACTGCATATATTTGATGATTAAAAGTATGCAGAATTATTATTATACTGAATTTATTACATTATCACAGCCAAAATGGCTGTGATAATGTAATAAATTCAGTATAATAAAAATTAATAAATTTATCCTAAAATTGAAAATTTCTCCCTCAAAGTATACTTTGCTAGAAAAGTATACTTTGCAATGTTGGTGAAATAGGCTACTGGCCTTCTATTGGCACAGCTCGTGTTCAACCAATCAAGCTGCTTGATTTGAAGCACATTATTAAAATATTTTGAAAGAAAGAAAGTGACATATGTTGGCAGGATTAGCGCCGGAGGTAGTGTCGTGTGTTCTCGAAACGTAATATTTTCTTTCACATAACTACATACATTCCTCTGATGGTCCTCTCAGGGATGGGTTATGTCCTAGAGGTTAGAACACCTGACTTCCAATCCGGAGGTTGTGGATTCAAACCTCGCCTTACTTTCATAGTATTTCCATCCCACTGGTCTGTTGGATGAGACATTAAATTGTGGTCCCATCTCTATATGACATTAACTTTTGCTGGGACGTTAAACCCATTCACTTTCACTTTTTATGCCCCTGGTCTCGGTAAATCCGGAGGCATATATTGTTTGGACTGAGCGTCCGTCCGGGCAGGTATTCAAAAGTAAGGGGCCATTAAGTAAGGGGCCAATGGCCCCTTCCTACATATTGGTGGCACCGACGCACGAACAGACGGACGTACGGAAAGTCTGGCACATTAAGAAGTGTGCCAGAGTTTCGAAATTCTGTGTTCACACATTATAGCTGTGGACAAATGCCACACATCCATGCTGCGCTTAATATGACCTTGACCGTGACAACTTCGAAATTTTTCACACATTAATAGGTTCGCCGGAGCTTCTTATTTCTGTCATAACTTCTATATCCCTTGATGGATTACTGTAATATTTCAATACATCATACTTGTGAACAAATGCCACACATCAACACTGCCCTTAATATGACCTTCACCTTTTGACCTTCATAAATGTTAAACCCTATTCACTCACTCATTCACTCATAAATGTGCTTGTAAATACTTATCACTTTTGTTAATTAACTTTGCCACAGTTTCGTGTGCCGATAGGCCACATTTCTTGTTTCTGATGGTCCTCTTTCATTCTGTTACAAATCCACGACCCTCAGACCTCTTTACAGCCTTAGACATTTTGGTGTCAGGGTCAACACTCATATTCCATAAACCCTCTTACTGACAAATCATGTATACACTACATGTAGAATTGTGAATAAATTTAGTCCTTGAAACAGTTTCCTTACATAATCCAGAAGCCTACTTCCGCTTTGGAACAATTTTTAGAAAATGTATGACATACAGACAAAATATATTATACATTTTGTCTGTATGTCCTACATTTTCTAAAAACTCTGAAGTATGTATTGTTCGGGCAACATGAAAACGAGAAACATTGTATCTCTGAAAAGTGGTGGTTTCAATCAAGCTCTGAATGTATTTTGTACACGAGTAAGCATATCTGCACTGGCCACAAAAGTACTTTGTTTTCAACTGGCGCCCAAATATTATACAGGAAGATGCACCAGATAGCAAGAAAGCTCGACAGATTTCACCTAAAGCAGCTCCACCAACTACAGCCACTGCAGAGCGCCGTTCTAAGAAGTTCAAAAAGGAAACATCGACAGTTCTTGTCCCGGACACTTGCTTTCATGGTCTTGATGAGAGCTTCCAGCTGAATACCAAATCTAAACCACCAGATAAATATGTACCTGGACACAAGTCGAGACAGGATAAGGGAAAGCAGAGTAGACGGAATACAAGTGTAAGTGGAATGAATTATGATAATCGGCAGACAATTCCAGAGACATTGGATATGTTTGCAGACTTTGATGAGGAGTCGGATGTGGAAGATTCCCAGGATGCTGGCGAGTCTCAGGGCTGGACGGTGGATAACGCTGTCAAGAAAACAAATGGGCAAGGTAATGAGAATCTACTATGTAAGAATCACAAAGGTATTCTGAATACACATTTGGCTGGCAACCAGGAGACGATGGGTAACCCTCACAAAAATACAGAGGTGCCCGGTGAAGAAGATATGCAAAGAAGTGTGCTCGACAGTCCACAGAGTGATATGCTATCTGATCAAGATGTGACAATTCAAGAAGCAATAAATCACAGAACTCTCGATCTTAGTACGTTTGTTTGTTCTGATGAAGAGACCAATACTGTGGTTGATAAGGAAGGCAATTGTGATGTTTCTGCTGCTACATTGTCTAAGTCGCTTGATACAGATTCTTCATCACAGAGCCTTGCAATCAAACACACATCACCAACATTCCCAAACCAGCGAGCAGAGCAGATTAAACAGAGAGATTGCCAACCTGTGTTACGCCGATCACCTAGAAGACATAAATACCGGGAAAGCAGTGATGCTTCAAGACATGAAAATCTAACCTCCAATGTGAGTACCAAAAGGACATTGCAGTTAGAGAATGGGAAGGATAACAATAGAAATACAAAACCAGTTAATAAGAAGACTGATGCTTTTCAGCAAGAAGTAGCAAATAAAAATGATGCTTCATCTGCAGCACACTGTGGCCTTTCTGACTTTGATGTGACTGTGCCCCTGATGATGAAACTGCGACTACAATAATTGAACCGGAAGTCAATTGTAGACATAATAGTGACAGTGCACCCAATAAGATGTTCCAAGTTAAAGGTGTGAAAAATAAATCTGATAAAATACCAGGAAATGACCGTCAAATCATTCAGGATGATTCCAACAGTAGAAGCAAAGACAGAAATCCCCTAACCGATCCAGACATTTTTGTTACAGATATGCAATCGCCTTCACTTCTTGTCAACAAGAAGGCATCACATGTTTCTGAGAGTGATGTTATAGCGATTGGTAGCCCAAGTGTTGGCTCTGTATCAGACGTAGAATCACCGTTGTTGCTACAGAGAACTAAAAAAAGTACAGATAGTTCCACAGATTGGATTACAAGCAAGTCAAGGAAATCTAATTTAAGATCCAGTCAACATAATGAAACTGCTTTATCAAAATCTCTGAAAAAGGCGAGCGGGAAGACAAAAACTGCTGATAAAAGTAAGGTGTTCCATCTTGAATTTGAAGCTGCCTCTTGTGCTAAAAATAATTCGAAAAATTTACGGCAAACAACGTTGACACAGCGATTTTTTTCAAGCCCAGAGAAGAACAATTCATCTGGGAATGATGTACACTCGCTAGATTCTGATTCTGATATCCAAGAAGCAATACGGCTGTCATTAGGAGAAATTCAGGGGTCGCAAGAGAGTCAAAACGACGATGATATTGATGTATTATTCAATGAAAGTAAGGAAAATTCACCACCATTCAAAAGGCCACGTTTGCCAAAGAAGTGTGCAAAGTCAAGTAAATCTTTATCAAGGAAACATAATGAAGAGTTTGAAACAGTAGACTTAGACGAGACTGTTCAGCCACACCCAACTAGACCATTAGATGTGGCATCTGTGTTACATGAACTGAAAAGCCAGAGAATAAATACACATCATGATGAGTTGCAGCTGAATGGGAGCTTAGATCCCGCAGTGGAGCTGACAGAATATGTATCGGCCGGAGAAACTATAGATGGAGGACATGGACTGAACACAGTGGCCTCGTTGCCTTCAATTGATATCGGTGAGTATCTAGGGGCGGATCCAGGAATGAGGTCTAGCAAGTGAAACATATTGCTTTGCTCTTGATGTTGCGTCCGTTCATTCATATGTCCGTCCATACATCCATCTGTGGTCATTTGTGCCATAACTTCAACATTACTGGATGATTTACTTTAATATTCGCTGACTTGATACATGCGCACATATGTGACACGCTCACACAACCATTGACATGACCTTTACCTTTCTCGCCGGACACGCCCCCTCCTGGATCCGAGCCTGGTATCCTGATTATACTGCCAGATAAAAATGAAAATGTACAGACAGAAGATCTGGTCGCAAGTATGCATATTTTCTGCTAGTAAACACTATTAAGTCTTTTGGCTCCTGCCTATGAAACGTCAGCATGCATCATTTTCACCTGAAACCTGCCCCCCCCCCATTTAACTCAAGTCAAGATCACTTATATTCCATTTGTGGCATTAAATTATCTTTTAGGTTAATTACTTATGAAATGTATTGTTGATTTTCCTCCGTATTAAATAGGGAACAAATGATTGAAAATAAAACAAATTTAATAATTCACTTATTTGAACAATGTTTGCTTTTTGCAGCTCAACTAAGTAAATTTTCAACTTTATTACAATATTTTCACATTGCTGTGAGTATTTTGTATACCCACAGTGGCCACTTTTGATAATCAATGTGTTTTCTGCTATTAAAATAAGTGCGTAAAATACGTCAATACGCACCTTATCTGGAGCTGTGGCCATTTGTTGAGCGAGATGTGAGGGCTGATCAGGATCTACACTGGTCAGACAAGGGAACAAGTCTGGTTTTGTCAGATCATGGCCCATATACTGAAACGCCAGTCCAGTAATGCAGTTGGATTTATACTACAGGCAGCATGAGTGCATGGTCTGATCAGGATATACGTGAAGAGCATCAGATAAGGTGCGTATTGGCGTATTTCACACACTTATTTTAGCAGAATACGCATTGATTATCAAAAGTGGGAGTACAAAATACTCACGGCAATGTGAAAATACATAATGATTTTCAAACTAAGTAGTGAAAATACTGTAATAAAGTTCATAATTTACTTAGTTGAGATGCAAAAGCATTGCTTTTTGTAGCTCAAATAAGTGAATTTTTAAATTTGTTGTTTTTATTTTTTATCATTATCCCTATTTAATTAAGAAAATCATACATTTGTAAAAGTAAAATATGCATTGAATTGGAAATCTGGGGGCATAATAGTCTTTAGATATAAAACTTATCTGGAGCTCTGTATGTGTACAATGGTCAAACGTGACTAAGACTTACTATAGGAATGAATGGCCTTTTTGTGGAATTTATCGGGGTATAAACTTGGAAGGCCTCGTCCAGTATTCCTGCGACTTTTCCAAGTTTATATCCCTGATAAATTCCACAAAAAGGCCATTCATTCCTTATAATTCCAGCATTCAAAATAAATTCATCAAGAAAATGTGTTTATTTTCCGTTTTCTTAAGAATTATTTTAACTGCGCCTCACGGTTACGGAAAGTATTTCGGCATGGGAGTTTAATGGGATATAAATTTTGGACAGAGACTTGCTACGAGCCAATCAAATGTTAGGGAATTGTGTAAATATTTTTGTGCTGGAATTATTTTGTCATATCATGGTCTTATACTTTGGCTATAGGCCATGCTACACTGTGACTGTGTTGTTAGACCTGTGCACAGCGGATCTCCACGGGAGAAAGACGTCCACCCAAGCTGACGATGACTCCCAGATCCCGTCCAGCTCCCGCAGTTACACATTTGGACCCAGGAAAAAGATCAAGAAAAAATATCAAGGTATTGGTTATTTGTGGGATGAAACAAATGATACCATCTGATTGTTATAAATATCAGTAAACTGTTTTTGTAACACATTAGATTCATATATATATGGAGATGATTTTTTTTGTGATGTAAAGCTTAGTTTATGAATAGATATAAAGGACACATGGAAAATTGTTCTCATCAAGTGGGTTAAATATTGCATTGCACACATTACATTCGGAATACACCTTTACGAAACAGAGGCCCATTTCACTATTATAAAACTTTGTAGGACTAAAATGTTCGTAGGTGCAAATTTAGGATCGTCTGGAAATTTCAATTGATGGATTTATATTTATTAATAAATGTAAATCCAGTAATTGTTTACAAGAACAAATTTCTAATGTGATATTTACAGACTATCATAATTTTGCACTTACGAACAATTTAGTCATACAAAGTTTAGTGAAACGGCCCCCTGGTGTATATGGTATTCATATTTCTTTGAGCTGATATTTCTAGAGTAATATACAATGTACCGCTACATCATTTCCAGTTTTACAAATGCCAGTCCTAGTGTTAGACAGACAGACATATTGATGGACTGATTCATGGGATAACACCAACATATATGTCTGTAGCCTATTTCATCAACATTGCAAAGTATACTTTAGTAGCAAAGTATACTTTGAGGGAGAAATTTTCAATTTTTTAATAAATTTATTAATTTTTATTATACTGAATTTATTACATTATCACAGCCAATTTGGCTGTGATAATGTAATAAATTCAGTATAATAATTCTGCATACTTTTAATCATGAAATATATGCATTTGTTAGTTCTATATGAAATAATGCATTTCAGGAAAAATAAATGATTACTCCCACAAAGTATACTTTGCTAGTAAAGTATACTTTGCAATGTTGATGAAATAGGCTACAGGTACCCGACTAAATCTTAAACTGTGTTACACACAAATGCTTTACCTTCATATTTTTTTGCGCAGAGTATCTTGCATGAGTGATGATTTATCATGATATTTATTTAATGGCTGTACTGATTTCAAATGAAACGAGACTACACTGAGCTTCTTATCAAATCGGGGGGGAAATAAATTTAATAAATATTAAATAAACTCTATTCTGTTATTGCATATTAAAGCAGGATGTCATACATGTACATTGAAACTGTACATATCACTTGAACATGTTTTCCGTAGCCGTCTAGTTTTACATTAGAATACTTTTGTCACAAAATTACAGCCTTTTCAACAGCCATTGTTTCTCAGAGCTCCAGATAAGCTGCGTATTTGCTTAAATACCCAATTAAAATTGCCAAAAACCCAATTGAAATCAGAAGTAGCGAGTATCAAAAAGCAATAACAATTTTGTGGTACCTTTATCATGCTGCAGAAAACAATAAACAGACCACAAATATAGCATATTTTTTTTATTTTCCATGAAAACACATCTTGGTATTTCATTAGAATTGTCTCCAAGGAGACAATTCTAATTAAATGCCAACACATGTTTTCATTTCGGAGCAAATTATTCAATGATTGCGATCTGTTGATGTGTAAACAGTAGTGTGATGTTATTTTACCCAATTAAGATTTTTCAATACCCAATTGCTTCAGAAATGATGGAGTGACAATACTCAATTTATAATTCCTTAGCCATTTTTCCACGCGTTTGCATACACTATTGTATAGGGTATAGAGTTTGTGTAATCAACTCAGCCGACAGTTTTCTGTCAATCAATCCCTTGATGGGCGTATTTTGTGACTGGTGGCACTCTTGTTAATTTACTGTGTTATTAGACTGGGAAAGCCCATTTTATGCAATAATATTTACACTGTTCATTGATAACACAAACGTACATTCAACGTATTATATGTTTATATCCCAGTACATTACATTAGCCCCACGTGACGTCGCGCGATGTTGATTCGTTAAAATGTGTTTGACGCCATTAAAATACATGCCGTTCATCGTCAATAACGTCACGCTATTGACCGGTAACTTCACTTTTCCATGAATTGCGACAAAATGACGTAAAACAAAATGATTTTATAAAAAAAATTATCGCTATATTTGGCTATTTACATTTTTCAAACTGCCAGAAAATACAATGTAAATATTAAGTAATCATGGTAATAAAACTGTGGTAAGAAAAACCTTTGGTCTCTTTTAAAGTTTGCGAGGAGCCCTTCGGACTCCACACACTTTAAACAAACCAAATGTTTTTCATACTACAGTAAACGCAACAGCACATGGTTTTATTCCTTAAATGGTGTTTCATGACCTGTACAAAATTCATATGTTTGTCTTAACAGACACACAGGACATAGTGGAGAGTCAGGGCAACACAGACCTGGATGACAGCTTTGACAGGTACGTGATACTACACTGCATACATTGCAGTATGGACTAGTCGGTGAGATTACTAGTAGTAGAATTTTGACAAGGTTGGTGGGTGACTGGTTGGAAGCATGCGAAGGGTAAATTTAAAAATGGGATTCATCCTTACCGACCTGATACCCTGGTTTAGCCCTCGGGTACATTTTTATAACCCCGGCATACAAAGTATGTTGAGGGGTATATAGTTTTCGTAATTCCGTCCATTTGTCTGTTCACGTTGAAGTTTTTGGACAACCATTATCTCTGTAATGTTAAGTCAGATTGACCTCAAACTGCTTATACTTCCTTATCATCATCCATATTTTCATTCCATACTACACTCATGCAGCCTTCATGTCCAAGGTCAAGGTCAAATTACTTGGAAAGATTTGCGTAAAAGTTTTTGGGTACCCATTATCTCTGCGAGGGTAAGTCGGATTGACCTCAAACTTCATATACTTCCTTATCATGATCCCTATTTTCAATCCATACCACACCCATGCGGCCTTCATGTCCAAGGTCACGGTCAAATGACTTACAAATATTTGCGTTAAAATTATCGGGTACCCATTATCTCTGTAACGGTAAGTTGGATTGACCTCAAACTTCATATACTACCTTATCATCATCCATATTTTCATTCCATACCACACTCATGCGGCCTTCATGTCCAATGTCAAGGTCTAATTACTTAGAAATTTGCATTAAAGTTTTTTAAATATTTGCGTTAAAGTTTTTATATATGTCGGTCCAGGCGGTGTCCCCTGCTCACCTTCTCTAGCATTTTGGCCTGTCTGGTTACTTGAGAGTTGAATCCGGCTATACTTATTATAGACGTAGTGATATTAGTACTAACGCTATTACTTTAGGGAGTGGTGCTAAGTGATTCTGGTGTCGGGAGGGCTTTGGTAACATTTCTGGTGTTGCTAGCAAGATATTAGTGTATAGATATGCTAGGTTGCCCAGAGCTACACTTTTAACAAAAACTGCTAACAAGTCCAGTTTATTCTTGTGGCTACCTTCACACATGCCCTATTGCAATGGAATATGTTTCCGAAAGACTTGAACCTTGGTAATACATCACTTTACATTGATCTATCCATCTTCAACCTGTCATTTGCTTGTGTATATGACCGTTTTCACTGCCAGATTGCCCAAGAAGACGGCGCCAGAGTTTGCCCATGTGACTGTGGTGAGGAAGAGAGATGAACGACAGAAACTGATAGGTCACAGTTGTAAGGAGTGCTACGATGTAAGTTAAAATTCAAATAATACACAATCACGCATGCACAGAAAGACACACCCACACATGCATAGACAGACACACGCACCAACAATATATAATTTTCGTAATTTTGTCCATTTGTCCGTCCATCCATCCGCGTTAAAAGTTTTTGGGTACCCATTATCTCTGTAACTTCATATACTTCATATTTTCCGTAAATGGCGTCAAAAGTTGACACAATTTTCAGAGTACATGCCAAATTATATTTTGTCTCCTTTTGACTTTATTTAATGAAATTACGCAGATGTCCGAAGGTACAAAATCGCATGGCGTGTTTGATATCACGTATGACTGCCTCCAGGAGACATGATACCAGATCAGTAGCCGATTTCAATAAAATTCCTAAGCATACTTATCTTGCTATAAAGTACACTTTGAGGGAGGAATTTGCAATTGAAGGAGAAATTTATTAATTTTTATTATACTGAATTTATTACATGATCAGTGACATTTTGGCTGTGATAATGTAATAAATTCAGTATAATAATTCTGCATACTTTTAATCATCAAATATGTGCAGTCGTTAGTTCTATATGACATAATGCATTTCAGGAAAAATAAATGATTACTCCCTCAAAGTATACTTTGCTAGAAATGTTACCAAAGTTATTAGCAAACAGAGTAGCCCCAGATCAGACTACGCGGATGCGTAGCCTGATCTTGGGCTACACTGGTCGCACAACAATAATGCATTGCGGGAAAAATAAAATGAAATGATTACTCCCTCAAAGTACTCATTGCTAGATATTAAATATACTTTGCAATTTTGGTGAAATCGTCTACAGGATATTGTGGTTTGATAGCCTGAAGCAGAGCTGCAGTTAAGATGCGTAATTTGACCAAATATTCAAAATATTTTTCTTAGTTCTTCACCAAAAATGGTAAGTTGGGAGTTCTTTAGAATCGTCTCTATGAGACGATTCTAAAGCTCTCCCAACTTGCCATTTTTGGTGAAGAAATAGCAAAATTCCCACCAAAGTTAACCAAATTACGCACCTTAACTGGAGCTCTGTCCTGAAGTATCTATTGTATATCCCTTCAGTACTGGGATGGATTGTGGCCAGAGATTGTGGGTCAAATCTCGCCTTAGGCATCAAAAATACTTTCATAGTATTTCCAGCCCACTGGTCTTTTGGATGAGACTCGAAACTGAGGTCCCGTCCCTAAATAACGTTCGCTATTGCTGGGATGTTAAACCGATTCACTGTCGCTTTTCCTTCAGTACTACAAATCCAAAGGCCTCCCTGAGGAGGACATACAACGACAGATCCAGAAATGTTCGCGTCACCGAGCGAAGCATCTGCCCCCCGAAAGCCTGCCCCCCGACACCCCACCCCACTTCTGGTCCATAGGCTTCATAGACACGCAGGAGTGTGTAGATAGAGGTGGGTGATTTTGAAATCACTAGACACAAATATTCACCAATATGAGATGGCATGGCGTGCGCAAAGATTTCTATAGCACAAAGTTCAAGGTCACACTATGAGGTCGAAAGTAATAAATGAAAACTTGCTTGTCCAGTCTGCAATTTTGTAACTGATGGAGGGATTTCGAAATAACTTGGCACAAATGTTTTATGTACCCTGAAAATAGATAAAAATAATTTTAGTAACCACCCTGTTTGTCTGTTTGTCCGTGTTAAATAATCATTATTTTTCGCTATTTTGCCGATCATTCATAGAAAGTTATGCCCCTTCTTTGAAAATTTCACTGTGTACGTGTCCGGCAAACTTCCTTAACATGCTGGCGACGGTGAAAAATCTCATCGGCAACAACAGTTTTGGACGTTGTCCAAAAACGCAGATCTCTTGATTCGTTAGTCAGATCATTACAAATGTACAACTTCATCAATAGCTTCCTCACATTGATAGCTATCCATCAAGTGTCATTCGCATGACCTTAACCTTTATGACAATAATTTTGGACGTATGTCCAAATGTTGAATACCTCCTGATCCGTTAGTTAGAGCCTTACCAAACTTCATCAATAGCTTCCTCACACTGATGGCTATCAATCGAGTATCATTTGGGTGACCTTGACCGTTACCTTGGTGACATTGACTTTTGTTTCAATAATTTTGGATATACGTCCAAATGTTGAATATTTCCTGTTCAGAACCAAATTTCACCAACAGCTTCCTCACTTTGATGGCTATCCACGCAGTGTCATTTTTGGGATCTTGACCTTGGTGACCGTGACCTTAGTATCAATAATTTTGGACTTCCTCATATGGTGACCTTGACCATGGTGACCAGTGGGTGAGACACTCGGCGATTGCTTTGTTATTATCCCATCGCCAATAGGCAAGAGGGGATATAGCGTTAGTCCATGTACGTACGTGCATACGTTAGTAACACCTTTCATTTTTCAATAACACATGAACCGCTTCACCGATTTTGATAATATTTGGCCACAATGTGTGTCATGGGATGCTGCTTTGTTTTGCATACGACCCACGTCCGACCGCCCAATGTCACTATGTTCACCTTTTTTGTAAGGCAAACATGTTAAAAAAAAAATCTTTTTTTATTAACTCATCAGCCGCTTCACTGATTTTGATAATAGTGAGCCACAATGTGTGTCATGGGATGCTGCTTTGTTTTGCATACCACCCACGTTCGACCACCCCAGGCCAGGGTCACTGAGGACTTGCTTTTTTTTTCTTTTTATTAAGGCTGCCAGCGAGGGGATTAACGAGGGGCTTCGTTTAACGATGCCTGTTCTTGTTTCATTTGTGCTTGTAATTCTTTTGAAACTTCATTAGGAAACTGCTTGATTAAGCTAAGCCTTCTAATTATTATATAATTGTGCACAATTAACACTAGACCCACCTTGTTATGCCACTGTAACACTAGTTGGGGCATATAGTGTCTGTCTGTCTGTCAATAGACAACTTTTGTTTCCGTGTGGTAACTCGACTACTGCCTATCCAATCTTCGTGATACTTCACATGTATATCACATGTATATGTACATTCATATCTAGTTGCGAACGATAACTCTTGCAATCTACTCCCGTACCGTCTGTAGCCAGAGCTACAGACGGTACGGGAGTGAAATTTTGTTTTACAAACAATTTTCTACATGTTATAGGTATTGCTGTTGTTGTAGGTTATATCCAGCTGGAGGACCCGGACAAGAAGGATGCAGCTCCGTCCTACAGGCGGAGGCGGCGGCTCGAAAAGCGATTCAAATCAAAAAACGAGACCGCAACTTGTGATGCTGATATTGATGATTAGAATCATTTGCTATTGCCTATAAATTGTATATATACAGTTTACACTCGTTACCTCAAACCTCTACGCTTGCAGACAAATATGACTGTATCTATTTCAGTTTACTGAAACTGGTGTAGCAGTGATAATCGTGACTAATTTATTGTGTTGTTGTTGAGATAACATTCCATAAAACCCCAATCAATCAATCAATCAAATGTGAGCCCATACCCAAGGGCAAACTATTTTTAAATATGCAATATTGGTTTAGTTTTTAGTTTGTTATGCCCCCTTCCGACATTGGTGATTTGTTGAAATGTTTGTAAGTTTCTCAATCATCAAGGTGCATGATCACGTGGTTACAACAACAACAACAATGGCTGAATGTGTTGTTAGCTCGCCCACTCCAAAGTAAATATTATTTGATATTTTCCTAAATAGGCAACGGATTTGGATGAAATATGGCGCAGCAAATGCAGCTTAACATGGCACGTTTGATGCGCCATATTCATAAAAATCTGTTACATAATAAGGACAAAATAAAAGAATACATACTTTGAATCGGATGGCTTCTGGAAGTTTCAGTACGTGATCATACACCTTGATCATGCCATAACTTCAATATCACTTGAAAGATGACTTTAATATTAGGACACCTGATACATCTGAACATATGCAACATGTTCATTAGCATGCCACCAATAGCATGACTTTGCCTTTTTTACGTTCACTATGTCGCTGAAATATTCAGCCATTTTTTGTCTCACACACGATAGTGGAAAGTGGGACATAGCGGTCTGTGTCGTCAACAATTTGGGACATAAAGTTTGGACGTAGCCAAATTTCCCATATCTCTTCATCCGTTAGTCGGATCATTACCAAACTTCATCAATAGCTTCCTCACATTGATAGCTATCCATCTAGTGTCATTTGTGTGACCTTGACCATCACCTTGGTGACCTTAATATTTTCGGGACGTAAATTTTGGACGTAGCCAAATTTCTCGTTGATCCGTTTGTCAGATCATTACCAAATATCAATAAATTTCTCACATTGACGGCTATCCACCCACTGTCATTCGGGTGAGCTTGACCTTCACATTGGTGAACTTCAACTTTGTGGGATGTAAATTTTGGACATAGCCCAATTTCTCGTATCTCTTGGATCCGTTTGTCGGATCATTACCAAATTTCATCAACAGGTTTCTCACATTGATGGCTATTCACCCACTGTCATTCGGGTGACCTTGACTTTCACCTTGGTGATCTTAACCTTTGTGTCAATAATTTTGTACATACGTCCAAATGTTGAATACCTCCTGATCCGTTAGTCTGATCATTTACCAAACTTTATCAATAGCTTCCTCACATTGATCGCTATCCACTCGGTGTCTCATTTGAGTGACCGTGACCATGATGACCTTGACCTTCATGTCAATAATTTTGGACGTACATCCAAACGTTCAATATCTCTTAATCCATTAGTCGGATCATCTCCAAATTTCATCAATAGCTTCTTCACATTGATGGATATCTACCAGTGTAATACAGCTGACCTTCACCTTTTGACCTTCACCTTGGTGTCAACAAGTTTGGACATTCGTCCACATGTTGAATATTTTCTGATCCGTTAGTCATATCATTACCAAGTTTCATAAATAGCTTCCTCACATCCATCCAATGTCATTCCAGTGACCTTGACCGTCATCTTGGTGACCTTGACTTTTGTGTCAATAATTTTTGATGTACATGTACGTCCAAATGTTGAATATCTCTTGATCCGTTAGTCGGATCATTACCAAACTTCATTAATAGCTTCTTTCCTTACGTTTATGGCTATCCACTGAAATATAAATAAATTTGGACTTCCTCATATTGTGACCTTGACCTTCGTGGCGATCTCCTCGTTTAGAGGGTGACGTGATTGCTTTGTTACAGTCATTGCTGTCAAGTATGCCAAGGGGGCATATCCATGTTTTGCAATCATAATGTCAAGTTTATTTTTGCTTGTTAGTCTAGGTGGATGTGGGGGAATATGGGATCCTCTATTCATTTGCTGTTATGCTCTTGTAGACATTAAATGGCTGCTGTATTTATTAATTTTGGCTGTAACTGGAGAAATGAGGATTATGGGTTATGCGACCAATGTAGCCCCAGATTACCCAGCACATCCGCAGTCTGATCAGGATCTGCACTGTTCGCCATACCATCAATCACGCACCTGCTATATGCTTCTACCAAGCAATATTATAGGAATGAATGGCCTTTTTGTGGAATTTATTGTGGCATAAACTTGGAAAAGTCGCTGGAATACCAAGTTTATATCCCCGATAAATTCCACAAAAAGGCCATTCATTCCTTATAATTCCAGCATTTGAAGGAAATGTGTTTATTTTCCGTTTTCTTAAGAATTATTTTAACTGCGCCTCACGATTACGGAAAGTAGTTCGGCGTGGGAGTTTACTGGGATATAAATTTTAGACAGAGACTTGCTACGGGTCAATCAAATGTTAGGGAATTGTGTAAATATTTTTGTGCTGGAATTATAAATTGTTATCGCCCTACATGGCTACAAATACCATAAGCCACATTTTTCCAGTTACAGCCACAGTTGAGACACACCATGTGATTTTGTACCTTCGGACATATGCGTAATATCATTAAATACGTTTACAAAATTTACAATACATTTTCATAAATAAAGTAAAAAGTTGATACATATACTCTGAAAATGTTGTCCACTTTTGATGCCATTTACGGAAAATATTGTAAAGTTTGTAAACGTATTTCATGAAATTACGCAGATGTCCGAAGGTACACAATCACATGGCTGTCTCATTTGAGGCCGTCATTGGAGAAACGGGACTTTTGTGACTTGTGTGGCCAGTTTGATAAGATAAGGAGCTGTACAGTTTGAATCATGGTGGTTGTTTACCAGACTGAATGCCAAACCATGTAGACCCTGCTCAGAATTGGTAAATATGCAAACTGATCCGGGTCTACACTGGTAGCAAAGGTGGTAAGCCCATTTTCTCCAGTCAGAGCCACAATTTACTCTATATTGTAAATTGAATTCTAAATATTATTTACATGTAATGAAATGAATAAAATTCATGATTACACCCTCTAATGTTAATATTGTACTTGTTCAACCCAAAGGAACCGGAATGGACTGTGATATGCTAATGTTTCGACCAATCCAATGGTCACAGAATGATTTTCAGATTCGTCCATTTATGAAAAGGGGGTGTTTTTGTTCTCAAAAATATGAAAATTACTTTCAAAAAGTGCAGATCCTGATGAGACGGCTCGTTACGAGCCGGCTCATCTGGATCTGCACTTTTTGCATAAACCGCTATAGCGGGCTCTCGGGTTCAAAGGGTTAAAGCTCACCTGAGCCGAAGTCTCATGTGAGCTATTGTTACTGCTTTTTGTCCGTTGTCCATCCATTATTCAACAGTGTTCAGTCATTTGCTGAACCGCTGGGCCGATGTTGACCAAACTTCATGGAGATGATGTATGCATTACTCCATTTCAGATTTCTTAAAATGGACGTCGTCGCATATACAAGATGGCCGCCCTAGAAAAGTAGGTCAAAGTTGTAAAAAATCTTTTCACGAACGGCCTAACCGATTTCGACTAAATTTTGCAGCAGTGATATAGTCTGTGCTCTTTCAAATTTGTTAAAATGACACTGGGATCAAAAATGGCCGGGGCCCGGGGTGGTCCAGTATGGGTCAAATTTCACAAATGATCAAATATGGTCATGTTATATTAAATTGAAGGAATCGAGGAGATGATCACTCTGGAGCATTTTATTTTGTCGAAATCGGATGATTACGTCATCCAAGATGGCTGCCAAAAGTTCCTGCTTTTATTGCAGAGTTCAAACGTCTTCTCGTGAACCGCTTGGCTGATGCTGGTCAAACTTCTCGGGTTATGGTCCGTTGGTGAAACCTTTAAATATTTGAGGTTGTCACATAATCCAGAATGGCAAGCTCAGACCATTTGAATGGAGGTCTTGGTCACTCAATATCTGCACACCCCCCCCCCCCCCCCCCCCCCCCCACCCCGCCGCCACACACACACGGTACTTGTGTCATTTGGGGACCTTACACATCAGTTTCTATACATATATTCCTGACCACTTCCCCATACCCATGTCCAGTAGCCGATTTCATCAAAATTGCAAAGTATACTTATCTAGGAAAGTATACTTTGAGGGAGTAATCATTTATTTTTCCTGAAATGCATTATTTCATATAGAACTAACGACGCCATATAGTTTATGATTAAAAGTATGCAGAATTATTATACTGAATTTATAACATTATCACAGCCATTTTGGCTGTGATAATGTAATAAATTCAGTATAATAAAAATTAATAAATAAGTATGCTTTGCAATGTTAGTGAAATAGGCTACAGATAGTGTACATGTATGGCATCTCGATTTGTCTTCTTCAATTCTCTGTCATATGGTTATTCCAGAAAATGTCAGAACTCTTTCCCTCCCCCAACAGAAGCACAATGTATTTTGTCCGAGGTTGGGAGAGACGCTTTGGCGTTAGCGTATACTATAAACTCCGAATGTGCCTTGAAAAGCCTTGAATTCTATTTCGCCTTGAAAAACTGAAGATATGGCATTGAAAAGCCTTGAATAGCCTTGACTTTTACCACTGACTTTGGAGGAACCCTGACTGAGCACTTGCCTAATGTTCATTTTTGTCGCGCCCGCTTGTGGAAAGCGCGATATAGTCGGCACTTTGGCGTACGTACGTACGTACGTGTGTGTGTCCGGTTGTTTTTGGTTAAGTTGTTTGGTTAAGTTCTTTGGTTAAAGTTTTTTGGTTATGTTTTTTGGTTATATTTTTTGGTTAAGTTTTTTGGTTAAAGTTTTTCGTTAAAGTTTTTCGTTACACAGTGCAACCTCTCTACAACAGCCACCCATGGGAAGAGACAAAATTGGCTGTTATAGAGAGATGGCTGTTGTAGGGAGGTTAATGCTGAATACAATTTTATCGTCTGATGTTTATTTATTTTCTTCAATAATTCTCAATAAAAACATGTTTTGACAGCATTTTAGAATCATTTCCAATGGAAATGATTCTAAAATGCTGTCAAAACATGTTTTTATTGAGAAAGAATGCAAAATCAACATCAAACGACAATGTTCATGCTCAGCAGTGTAAGGGTTAGATATAGAGGAAATCATCCATTTGGGATATAAAATAGCGGCTGTTACAGAGAGGTGGCTGTTGTAAAGAGGTGGCCGTTCGGGGAGGTTCGACTGTATTATATCTCTGCAACTGCTGTGCCCATTACCTTGAAACTTCACATGGGTGTTTATCATCATCTATATTTTCATTCTACCCCCCTCCCGTGCGGCCCCTTGCCCAATGTCAAGGTTAAATTACTTTGAAGTTTTTGGTTAAAGTTTTTTTCGCGCCCGCTTGCGGAAAGCGCGATATAGTCGGCACTTTAGCGTACGTACGTACGTACGTGTGTCCGGTTAAAGTTTTTGGTTAAGTTTTTTGGTTAAAGTTTTTGGTTAAGTTTTTTGGTTAAAGTTTTTTGTTATACTATATCTCTGCAACTGCTTTGCCCATTACCTTGAAACTACATATGGGTGTTTATCATCATCTATATTTTCATTCTTTACCACCCCCCCCCCCCCCCCCCACCCCCCCCCCCCCCCCTCCCGTGTGGACCCCTGTGCCCCAATGTCAAGGTGTCAAATTACTTTGAAGTTTTTGGTTAAGTTCTTTGGTTAAAGTTTTTGGTTAAGTTTTTTGGTTAAGTTTTTTGGTTAAAGTTTTTGGTTTTGGTTAAGTTTTTTGGTTAAGTTTTGTGGTTAACGTTTTTCGTTATACTATATCTCTGCAACTGCTTTGCCCATTACCTTGAAACTTCACATGGGTGTTTATCATCATCTATATTTTCATTCTACCCCCCTCCCGTGCGGCCCCTGTGCCCAATGTCAAAGTCAAATTTCTTTGAAGTGTTTAGTTAAGTTTTTTGGTTAAAGTTTTTTTTGGTTAAGTTTTTTGTTTAAAGTTTTTCGTTATACTATATCTCTGCAACTGCTTTGCCCAATACCTTGAAACTTCACATGGGTGTTTATCATCATCTATATTTTCATTCTACCCCCTCCCGTGCGGCCCCTGTGCCCAATGTCAAGGTCAAATTACTTTGAAGTTTTTGGTTAAAGTTTTTTTCGCGCCCATTTGCGGAAAGCGCGATATAGTCGTCACTTTGGCGTACATACGTATGTACGTGTGTCCGGTTAAAGTTTTTGGTTAAGTTTTTTGCTTAAAGTTTTTCGTTATACTATATCTTTTTTGTAGTGTCCATGCCTTGCCACAAGGCACGACATGCAGGCCGCGGCCATCTAGTATTATCAAGGCTGGCAGCTATGTGATATTCAGATAGGTTGGTGACAACGATGCCCTTCTTAGAATTATGGCATTCGCATAGAAGCCAGTCATTTTATCACGATGTCCAATAATGTGAATTTAACATTTAGATTATTGGACATCGTGATAAATTGGCTGGCTTCTAATGTGATTTAACATTTACAGTGGTCGGTTGGTCGGGCAGACGTGCTGGCGTCAATTAATGGTAGGGGTTCCTTCTTATAGGAATCACGATTTGCCTGGTTTCGCCCTCATGTACGTTTTTATCTTTGGCTCTTTTGTTACCTGGGAGTTGGGTTATTGCCCATTATAAAAGTAGTAAGATTATTACTGATCCTACTGCTTTTGGGAGGGGGCCAAGTGATTCTGGTGTGGCGAGGACCTGGATCAGACTCGGCCTTAAATGACTCGGCCTTAAATGAGTTTAGCTGTTGATAGGCCGTTAAACCCCAGCAAACAAACATTAACATTTACAAATGAAATTTTCTACTCGTACTATGTTTGTCTATGTATGTTTATTTTAAGAAGTTCAGTTTACAAGGTCGAATTTCCTAGTAGTTGATTCAAAAGTTTATGTGCTCACAACCAGCATCGTGCCGGCCATTGTGCACGCAGGTGTAAGACTCGGACCTGCGACATACAAACGGTGGGTGGGGTAATGGGATTGTTTTCAACCGGCATGTTTATGTCACATGTCTGGGTCGTCCACCTGTGATTGTACATAATGTAGCTTAAAGTAGGACATCTTGTGTTCGGCCGTCAGATGGGAGCGCCACAAATTTGGGGCCCACGTTGATCATGGCTGCCTGTGCCCGCCCTCTGGCGACGGAGAACGCCGACTTGGACCCCTTCCCGCCCTTTACAGACACACACCTCTGTCGCACCACGTCACACCACAGGTACGGTGATCCACAAAACGGCCGCCATTTGGAACACGTGGGCGAATGTTCGTACCCGTACCACATCTTCGTCCAGTATCCTTGGTATCCATCGATGTTCTTGTATCCAGGCATCCCGTCCATACGTCTCAGTGGCGCGTGTGGGCCCTTCCCCGGATAGTCCAGATTTGGGTTGACACCGCAGCTTCGCTGGTGCTGGCGGAAGAGTTCCCATAGGTAGTCGATGAAGGAATGATGCATGAAGAATAGCGGGTCCCATGCTGCCGTATTTAACCCTGACATTTGACCTCCCGTCCACATATGCGGCCCGTTGTGTGCTAGCTCGAGATTGAATTTGGGTTTCGCAGTCGGGTATGATATCTCACTCGTTCTGCAGCGAGAGAGAATCTTTTGGATTGCTTCTTTTGATATCAATCTACTTTCGCTTGCAATGTTCCTCGTTAGTGGGCCAACAGGAGTCGGCCAGTGTGCAAATGGACCGGAAGTGACGAAACCATCGCCATTGCCGATGAATTGCGGCGTCCAGATGACGGAGTTTATCGGGTTGTCCATGGCGAAGTCGAGACTGGAATCCCAGTACGGCAGAGAGAGGCCGTGACTGACTCGCCGCAGCGCTTCCTCCAGCCTACAATGGTAGGCAATATTTTCATGGCGTGTTATGATTGAAATCATATTACGAAAACTATAATCCATGTTGTAGGCCATTTCATAAAAGCAACATGCCACACGTGTCGTAAATCCGATGAAGTTCGTGCGCAGAGATGGTAACATGATGAAATGTACCTAATTATGTTCCGAAACAAGCAAAAAATAGTAAAGAGAAAATGTCATGAACACAAAATACATATACTAAAGGTCGGCTGGCCTGTAATGGAAGCATGCGGTTTTTATGATTATATAATATGCATTTAGTGGCGGATTTCAGTTTTTATTTCGATTTTAAGTTCAATGACTTACTAAACGTAATTAACCCCTTTCAACACCACATGCCTGTATATTGGTATTGGCAAATAATGATCCAGATGAGCCGGCTCGTGACGAGCCGTCTAATCAGGATCTGCACTTTTTGCAAGTAATTTTCATATTTTTGAACACAAAAACACACCATTTTCATAAATGGAATAGTCTGAAAATCATTTTATGACCAATGGATTGGTTCCGAAATTAACATAGAAAATCCACTCCAGTTACTTACTTAGGGGTGAAAGGGTGAATGGCAATTTGACAATTTTACCCTGCTTACGCACTATTCAGATGTACGTGAACATGGGTGTGGTTTGTGTGACGGGAAACTTACAGGGCACAATAGACCCGATGCCAGCCGAAAAAGTTTGGTCCATTGTGGCCGGTGACGATCACTATTCCCTGATGGATATTGGCAAACGTGTCGTAGACGCCGCTCTGTAATGACAGAAACATGGTCACACCTGTCAGAAGAATATTGGCAGACAGTTTTTTTCGAGTACGAGAAGTATTGTCTCACCCAGAGGCGGATCCAGGGGCCCGTTTCACAAATGGATGTGTGTTTCCATTCATAATTCACGCTCCCTCTAGACCTACATGCCTGGGGGCCGTTTCACTAAACTTCTTACGACTAAAATGTTCGTAAGTGCAAATTTAGGATCGTATGGAAATTTCAATTGATGGATTTACAGTTTATTGACATTTAGGCGATTGAGGTTTACATTTAGAGCAGGCTGCATATGCACTAAAATGTTCGTAAGTGCAAATTTAGGATCGTCTGGAAATTTCAATTGATGGATTTACATTTATTGAGCATAGGCTGCATATGCAGCCTATGCTCAATAAATGTAAATCCAATAATTGTTCACAAGAAAACAGTGTTAATGTGAACTTTACAGACTATCATAAGTTTGCACTTACGAACATTTTAGTCGTAAGAAGTTTAGTGAAACGGCCCCCAGGAATTTAGGTCTAGAGGGAGCCTGAATTATGAATGGAAACACACATCCATTTGTATCGTCAACTTTCCTAAGATCTGTTGACGGGAGTGGTGTGGCGATGACGCCTGCGAACCATGTCGAATAGTGGGATCAAATAATGCGAAATTATTAAAATTATATTTGTATACAGTGGAACCTCTCTAAACCGGACACCCTGGGGACATCCCAGGTCGTCCGATTTAGAGAGGCTCCACTGTGAAACATGTACATACCTACTTCAAGACACGCGTGGGTGCTTTGCGATCGCGAACAGACATTATCATCGGCGATAAATGGAAACGATAAATGGAAACGAATTGTTTCAAAAGTAAGCACAACTAACTTGTGTTCGGTTTAGAGAGGCTCCACTGTATGTTTATTCGGTGTATTAGGGGTGCTTGCTCCCCGGAAAAAACTTTGAAAATCAGAACGTTGCATGTGGATGGCGGGGAGGGGGCCTTTAAAGGTACGTAAAGCAAAACATATAATATATAACATAATTATCTAAGTCTCACAATGAGTTTGATACGGTACGTACAACGTGGTCAGTGTGTATACAAGCTAACTACGCTTTACGTAACTGCATAATGCACGCTACATCCTTACCAGAATCCTGACTGGATTCACCAACATTGCAAAGTATACTTTTCTAGCAAAGTATACTTTGAGGGAGAAATTTTCAATTTTAGATGATAAATTTATTATTTTTTATTATACTGAATTTATTACATTATCACAGCCATTATGGCTGTGATAATGTAATACAGTCAGTATAATAATTCTGCATACATTTAATCATCAAATATATGCAGTTGTTAGTTTGATATGAAATAATGCATTTCAGGACAACTAAATGATTACTCCCTCAAAGTATACTTTGCTAGAAAAGTATACTTTGCAATGTTGGTGAAATCGGCTACTGGTTTGGCCCTCATGTACGTCTTTGGCATTCTTGTATGTGAGAGTTGAATCTGGTTATACCCCTTGTATGAGTAATATGATTATTCGAAATCCTATTACTTTTAGGGGAAGGGGCCAGGTGGCTTTGGTGTGGTATGGACCTGACACCAGGTCAGGTTATTCTAATTTCAGGGCTGAATATATTTTTTCTTTGATGTAAATATTGCGTTCTGATTTTGAGGTTTCCTCCCAATGTAGCAGGTTGAATACGGGATCGAACCCATTTGCTCGGCCTTAAATGACTTTAGCTGTTGATAGGCCGTTAAACACCAACAAACAAACAAACAATTGATCAAATAATTGAAGTGGTCAGTAGCAGAAGGGGGCTAAGCTTTAGCCCCCTTCTGCTACTGACCCCTTTAATTGGTGGCAAATTTAACTTACACGCTTGAGCACGTTAACGGCTTTGTGGAAGGTCTTTCTCTCGCCGTCGGTCAGCCTTCGGTACTCCCGACGAACGCGGAATCCTGATGTGGACCTCCTGGAGCGCCGCCGGTGTGCGTGTATTACCTAAACACACAGCGTAGCAACAAATAACTACCGTCTAAATTACAGTGAGTGACCAATCTATTGACAGTTGAAAGGTGCGAAACATGTCCGCACAGCCAATAGTCCGCGGACCTATTCGCGTGGTCGCGGACCTATTGGTTCGTGCGGACATATTCGTACCTTTCGACTGTGTGACTCACTAGAGCTGCACTCCGCGCCTGCGAAATTGTTCACGTAGAAATAGGCGCTGGATTCCTGACGAATTCCCATTCAACTACATGCAGAAGATACACATGTCCGTTTCACAGGTTGAAGTAACGGACCGAGGTCTATAAATACATTAAATATGCCTAAACGCATCAATAAATGGAAAAAAAAGAGGCTGACAAATGGTTTTTACTCCCTCCAATAGACTCCATATGGAGTCTATATGGAGGGAGTAAAAAAATATTTTAGCTTTTTTTTTCATTTTTTGATGCTTTTATGCATATTTAATGTGTTTGTGCAATAGCTCTGAGCTGAGTGGTATCTCTTCAGGAAACCGGGGCATTATACAACGTGAAACATTTTACGCCGGCGCAGGAGTACCGCACCAGTGTGACTGGGTATTTCTGAATAATATACGTGAAATAGTCATACATAGGATCACAACGCACCAACTTCTATAGACTATACATTGAAGTGGGGTAACTTTTTTGAATGAGACATTTTCTGGATTTGACGAATAATGGTGATGGGATATGGATATACACTGGCCACACTCTAAGGGTCTTTGTCAGTCAGCCGGCTGTATACAATTGCATAAAACAGTGAACATTGCACGGCCGTGATGTCCCTTACACTGATCAGTGTTTTTGCTAGGTCTAGGATAGAAGGGGACAAATTCCTGGGCCGCCTTCCCATTATAAGTGAATGTGACAATCTGATATGTTCACCCTTCCAATGCGGGAACCAAACATTGCCGTCTGCTGTTCATTTCATATTTTGTCTTTGTTCTGTGTAGAAACATTGTTTGGCAGCATTTTAGAATCATTTCCAATGTAAATGATTCTAAAATGCTATCAAACCAGGTTTTGATGAGTAAAATGGAAAGTAAAAAATAAGCAGCAGACGACAAAATTTAATTCAGCAATGTAAGAGACATTGGTATTCTGAGATGGGAAAATATCCCCCTGTCTCGCTTTCAGCACAACACTGACTGACCATTAATCTTGCTGAGACAGCTTTGACGTATTGCGTTAAATTAGGCCATACAATATACGTACTTTGCTTCTCAGACACGGGGTTTGCGAAATGTAAAGCGTGACGGTGGATTTCTTTAATATATCATTTTTTGTTTGCTTGAGATGTTCGTCTCTGATTTTCTTTCAAGTTGTCAGATGCATATATGCATCTGACAACTTGAAATAAATCAAAAACGAACATCTCAAACAAAATCAAATATGTTCTATAAAGTTACTATAACGTCTTTAGACGTGAACAATCACACGGTGTTCGTTATACATGATTGGATGTAACTTATTGTCGTATGTTAGTGTTTTTTTTACTTGCCCTTTCTAGGTGTTGACCAGCTAACACACTCTTAGACTAGCAGTCTGCTAAGGATATACGGTATACTGTTTGTTAAGTGCATGGTGTGTGTCTCACCCAAAGTGTATGTTGTTACCACTCAGTTGAACCGTCTCGACGAGACGGTTCAATTGAGTGGTAACAACATACACTTTGGGCGAGAAATAAGGAAATAATCTGACCTTTCCACGTAAAAAATTTGTTAAAATCTAAACTCGACCAATTTTAGAGGGGGTGTTTAATAGTTTAATTCATTATATGCGACAATCATTTACTTTGGAATAGTGCAGACCCTGATCAGACTGAGCGGGTGAACTTAAATATAAATATTTAAAAGAAACAAGCTGCATAATCAGAATGTTAGTTTAAGTCACATTGCGTGGCTACATGTGTGTACGGCAGTAGATGTGTGCCTACCTTCAAAGTCGCATTCGATTATCGCATATAATGAATTAAACTATTAATTAAAGTATGTTCAAAATGCGACTTCTAAAATTGGTCGAGTTTAGATTTTAACCAATTATTTACGTGGAAAGGTCTGATTATTTCCTTATTATTCACCCAAAGTATATGTTGTTACCAACATATACTTTTGATGAGTAATAAGAAAAAAATGCAGAAAATAATCTAAATCTGTTTGAAAGTTGACGATCATATGCGTCTCATTTGAAATTAACGCCCCTTCTAGACATAAATCCTGGATCCGCCCCTGCACTCTTTGATAATTATTCGACGATTGCTTGAATATCAGAAATTATTGGTAACTCATTTAAACGTATATTTTCACCTTAAAACCTGAATGGCAACTAATTTAAACGCGTATGTTTACTTTGTTAAAAGTACATATTATGTATTTATGTATTTGATAATTACACAATTTATAGTCAAGAATTCAAATATAAATTGCAACATGTTTACGTTTACTTTCCGTAGTTCAAATACATTTTTACATAAAATTATATTCTTTTATTTATTTATTTTATGCAAATTTGAACATAACTCAATGTATACAACCCGCTTAACAAAGTATTCGAATGGGTCGAATGGATTTGTTCAAACGTTTGACGGTAATTGTATGCAAACCGTTTAACAATATGCGACTGGATACATTTTTATGTGACAAATGGAATGGTCTGTTTCTTGTCACGTGATCATTATCAACTGGTACCTATCTTTGGTCGGGCTGAAGCCGACCAAAGACAGATACATGCGAAGCGGCCCGCGACAAACTCAAACGTAAATGGGCCACCGGTTGAGACAATGCACCTTATGACGCACATCCGCCGCATTACTCAACCATTGTATTAGCGAGTGCACCCCAGCACATCTCCAGTGACCTACGTAAATAGGGCGTTTGCTAGGTTGGCCGGATTAGCTCAGTACATGTAGGTACAGTGGGGTCAGCGTGTAAGTGCACACACGAACGAACACAACAGGTTGGTTCCAACCTGTCGTGTTCGTTCGTGTGTGTACTTACACGCTGACACCACATTAGAGCCTCGGACTGCGGATCGGGAGATCCCGGGTCCATTCCCATCGACATACTCCGAATGGCCGATTCGGTGTGTTCTTGGGCAAGACAGCTTCGTGCTAGCCCAGTCCTACCGGATCGGGACTTACATAGTCGGCCCCGGCATGGAAGGTCATCGAGCCAGTGCCGTCTTTAAATCAAAGCATTGTGGGTGTCCGCACAATAGGTAATGCAGTCAAATAGGCCACGATTCAGCGACTATTATCGATTAGTAAATTATGTTGTAGTCAAACGTAGTACATGCATATATTTTCAATATTTTTATTATTTAAATATTTCATATCGGTAGATCGACTCCTTTAAATAATATTTGTATATTTTAAATATTTCGATGTTCTCTCGATTGCGCATAAATATAAGTAAAAACTAATCCAGCTTAGTTTGAGGCAAATCACATAGCCCTAAAAATAGTGCTGAAGAACAAACCATATTATAGTATATTATTCATAAGTATATCGCTATTAAACATTAATTACAATATGTATGCATATTATTAAAACAATAGATGCTATCGCTGTTTCGCTATATGTGATATTTATAACAAAATATTTGTTTTACTTGTCAGCGTACGGATTTCTGTTGTCTGATCAGGACGTACTCTGTTCACGATTCAATGAACGAAGTAGCATTATTGTCGTCAGCAAAACGATTAAATTCGAATTACAAAATATGTATATGCTGTTTACACATAGACAAAAACCTATTGCCATAATACCTACCATTGACGTCAAAGCGAGGCAAATAAGACGTTAGACTATTATATACACATAAACTATTCCACGCAGACATGCATTAAAGTAGAATATCCACCTGACATGTTTCTTAATTCTCGCTATTCTTTATTCTACAGTGGAATACCCGCAATATATGACATACAGACGGTATGAGGGAGTTGATGAACTTCATGTCGTCTTCGGTGACGTTATATCCACTCCAGCGAACTCTGTCCGACTTCCAGAGGAACTGCTTCAGACAGATTATGTCAATTGGCTCCCTTGTCGCCGTCCCATTGGTGCCCGGCTTCCCGAGTTCCAGCATCTCTCTGTGGCAGCTGGCCACTTCCGGCGGCATGTCAAGCCCGACCATGCGACCGGATGTACAGCCGCAGATCGCCAGCACTAGCAGTATCAGGGTGACCTGAAATAGAGAATAGTAGGTTAGTGCCGTGAATGGGAAAAAATATCTGACAAGGCTCAATAATTTCTTTATTTCTCATCAGAAGTATATGTTGTGACACTCATTTGAACTGTCGAGCCGAGACGGTTCAAATGAGTGGTCACAACATATACTTTGGTTCAGAAATAAGGAAAATAGATAGAGAATATTAGGTTTGTGCCGTGAATGGGAAAAAATATCTGGCAAGGCTCAGGAAACGGGATGGGCGAGGCTCTGCCGAGCACATCCCGTTTCCGAGCCGCGCCAGATATTTTCCCCATTCACGGCACTAACCTACTATTCTATTTATCCCGTCAACACCTACAAATGGCTTTAAAATGCAAAACTAGTATTGACTGGATATCAAAAATGTTTCACGGCACCGTGTTTCACGGCACATACGCACTGTGTTGACGGGATAAATTACAGTGCAGTGCAACCTCTCTACAACAGCCACCCATGGGAAGACACAAAACTGGCTGTTTTAGAGAGGTGGCTGTTGTAGGGAGGTTAGTGCTGAATTAAATGGTGTCGTCTGTTGTTTATTTATTTTCTTAAATAATTCTCATCAAAAACATGCGTTGGCAACATTTTAGAATCATTTCCAATGGAAATGATTCTAAAATGCTGTCAAAACATGTTTTTATTGAGAAAGTAGGCAAAAACAAACAGCAAACAACATTGTTCGTGCTTAGCAGTCTAAGGGTTAGATACAGAGGAAATCATCCATTTGGGATACAATATAGCGGCTGTTATAGAGAGGGTGTTGTTGTAGTGAGGTGGTCGTTCGGGGAGGTTCGACTGTATTAACCCTTTCGACGACCCTAGAGGCCAGAAAGCCAACGTGTGCGAACACTGTAGATCCAGATGAGCCGGCTCGAAACCACATACATGAGCATCGTTTCATTCAAAGATAATTGCTACGTAAATGTGATGGAACATATGTATAACATATACTTATATGAACACTGCCTTGCTACCGGATCCTATATAGCACATGCAGTGACCAACTCGGCTATCTGTGTGTATTCTAGCCATCAACCAGTTTCACCTCTTCTGCGTTTGACAAAGAACAGACAATGAGAAGTGGAACACTTGATATAATTTAGATAAGCATACATAGAAAAGACAGGAGAACGGACTCAAATAAATTATCAAAATCACATGATTGTCTCAATTGTATTCGCCATTTACGGAAATTTTCGCAATCAGTAACTGCGATATAACAAGTGGAGTAATTGTGGAGCCCGATCTGTGATCCTAGACAACATTCTTACTGATTAATATGTTTACGCGCATTGTTGCCAACATACAAATTAAGCTAGTATCTTACTGGGCTGCGACTGTTGGCGACAAATTGCGAACGGCATTCGCGAGGGAGTTTCCAAAATGTCTCGAAACGTTCGCATGGGTTCTCAATTTCATCGCGTAAGTCGCAGGGCCTCGCTATCGTGCCGCTGGAATTTTGAACATGTTCAAAAAATTCGCGCGACAAATTTTCTCTCAAAATAGTCGCAAAGTCGCGGGTGTCTCGAACCCGTCTCGAACCCTTCTCAATTTAGTTTCCGTGAGTCAGAAAGTGCGAGAAATGTGAACTTTGTGAGGGGTTGGCGACCTATGAAACTAAATTGTGATTAATTGGAGACAAAAATGAGAATCGGACATTCCGGGCGCGAGACAGGCGCGATTTGCCCTGGAACCTATGGGAGCGCGACACAATTGCGATTAAATTGAGAATAAATTACGATTTCTCAATTGCCAGTGTCACGCATAACTGTCACGCGATTGTCGCGTGATAGTCGCAAGTGCAAAACAAATGCAATTTTGTTGTGCGAAAGTCGACATTCGCGCGACATGTATGCGAACTCCCGGCGCATTTTGGCCCAAATTTCGCCGGGAGTTCGTGCGACACCAATTCAGTCTGATTCCAAGTGAAAATTGTCGCTAATTCGCGTATTTTCTGGCAATTTTGTGTCTCCAACTAGTCGCGAGCTGTCGCAGCCCAGTGAGATACTACTATAAAATACGTCACCTCTTGCGAATTACACATATAAGTACGGTATTTACAGTATAATGGTGACCCGAAAGTTCTGAACGGTGAATGTGTAGATACTTTGTGATTTCTGTCGTTGGTAATGTTTGACCATTAGTATTTGGACAAAACTATGTTTTTTACATTGACTTAACATTGACGTAATTTATTTGTCTTTCATTTCTTGTAACCTCTTCATAGTTCACACATGCATTGCTCAAAATGAGTCGTCATGGCTTTGTGATAAATGTTCGACGAGAATAGTAAACCTTGATAGACATCGTTTACGAGTTATCTACCTTTGTCACACAATGTCCTCGCTTTGTTTGACTGCCAGCAGGGACATTCGTGTGCCGACACAGTGAAACCTATCTAAACCGGACGGACACTCTGGGAGGTCCACAGGGGGCCCGGTTTAACCAGGTTTCACTGTAAATCAGGCATTTGATCATTCTGAGCCATAGCTGTGTGCTATGCGATCGCGAACATACATTATCACAGGAGATAAATAAACAAGAAGAACATCAAACATAAGATCGCAGGTGTTTTCTTGGTGTCCGGTTTAGAGAGGTTCCACTTGTACATGTATTCACACCTATGATGATTCTATAATCGTAATTGCCAGGGCCCGGTTGCTCGAAACCTCTGTTAGCTTAACGGACTGTTAAATCCTTAACAATGTTAATGATTTAACAGTCCGTTAAGCTAACAGAGGTTTTGAGCAACTGAGTCCAGTAGCCTATTTCATCAACATTGCAAAGTATACTTTTCTATCAAAGTATACTTTGAGGGAGAAATTTTCAATTTTAGGATAAATTTATTAATTTTTATTATACTGAATTTATTACATTATCACAGCCATTTTGGCTGTGATAATGTAATAAATTCAGTATAAAACTTGAAAAAAAGACGTTCATCTTTGACATCCAATAGAACCGGAAGTAGTCAAGATAGAGCTCTGAAAATTATCATATTTTATGCGCCTGACACTCCCCTATCACACTGGCAAGAAATTATGTTGCTGACATTACTGTACAAATTGGAAAACGTTTGTAAAGACCACCCGTTATCAGCCGAAATTCGGCAAAAATTCGGCAAAATCGTTGAAAAGTATGTACATTTTTCAACTTCAAATGCCTATAGCTCTCTTATTTGACCAGATAGCCGAGAACTGTCAGCAAGGTCGAAATAGAGAATGTTGTCAGCTTTCCAATTCAGAAAGAATTTTTGAAATCGGTTGGAAAATAAGGAAGTTATAGAAAGTTATAGAAAATATGACGTCACTTCCGGTTTCGTGGAAAGTGGCATTAAGATATTTCTGAAAATCTCTGAGTCTCTGCTCACACTTGATCCGAATCGGCATGCAAAATTTGAAGTCGATCCGACCAGCGGTTTGGGCTGTAGACTGAACGGCTGTATAAAAAAAAAAAAAAAAAAAAAAACAACTAAAAAATGTTGAAATACCCAATTGCACATATGAATTCATCAAGACACGTGTGGATGCTTTGCGATCATGAACATACATTATCATTGGAGGTAAATGGCAATGAAACATATCAAAATTAACAAAGCACTCACAGCATGTCAGTTCGTATATAAAACCAGTGTCTGATACAGCCCACCATACCTGTCTGGCCTCCACCTCGAAGTTTGTCAGCTGTACACACTGTTCTAGGCGGCTAAGTTTATATGCTCGTTCTCAAACTTTAAATGCATGTAGCTCGCGCATTTGAGCAGATAGCTAAAACTACCAGCGAATGGGAGATAGAGAATTTTATTGGCTTTTTAATGCAAAAAAAATATTTGAAATCGGTTGAATAATAAGGAAGTTATGACCATTTCAATTTTTTTTAAAAACTTCAAATGCCTACAACTCTCTCATTTGGGCAGATAGCCAAAAACTACCAGCAAAACGGAGATAGAGAATTTTGTTGGCTTTTTAATGCAAAAAAATTATTTGAAATCGGTTAGATAATACAAAAGTTATGACCATTTCAAATTTGAAAAATTGAAAAAAAACGTCCAAGTTTGAAAGGCAATAGAATCAGAACTATTCAAGCCATTGCTCTGAAAAATATCATCTTCTGTGCGGATGAATGTCCCGCGTGACGCTGTCAAAAAATTATGTTGCCACAGCATGTCAGTTCGTATATAAAACCAGTGTCTGATACAGCCCACCATACCTGTCTGGCCTCCACCGCGAAGTTTGTCAGCTGTACACACTGTTCTAGGCGGCTAAGTTTATATGCTCGTTCTCAAACTTCAAATGCATGTAGCTCGCGCATTTGAGCAGATAGCTAAAAACTACCAGTGAATTGGAGATAGAGAATTTTATTGGCTTTTTAATGCAAAAAAAATATTTGAAATCGGTTGAATAATAAGGAAGTTATGACCATTTCAATTTTTTTTAAAAACTTCAAATGCCTACAACTCTCTCATTTGGGCAGATAGCCAAAAACTACCAGAGAAACGGAGATAGAGAATTTTGTTGGCTTTTTAATGCAAAAAAAATATTTGAAATCGGTTAGATAATACAAAAGTTATGACCATTTCAAATTTTAAAAATTGAAAAAAAAACGTCCAAGTTTGAAAGGCAATAGAATCAGAACTATTCAAGCCATTGCTCTGAAAAATATCATCTTCTGTGCGGATGAATGTCCCGCGTGAAGCTGTCAAAATTATGTTGCTGAGATTACTGTACAAATTGGAAACTGTTTTCAAAGACCACCCGTTAAAATAAAATAAAAATCTGAAATTGTTGATTTTTTTCATTTTTCTCAATTTTCACACATGTCTATAGCTCTCTCATTTGAGCAGATAGCCAAACATTGTCAGCGAAACGAAGATAGAGAATTCTCGCAGCTTCACAATTCAAAAAGAATTTTTGAAATCGGTTGGAAAATAAGGAAGTTATAGGGAATTATATGATATATGACGTCACTTCCGGTTTCGTAAAAAGTGACATCATGAGAATTCTGAAAATTGCGTTATTCTCGTCTCACTGTTGATGCGAATCGGTATACAAAATTTGAAGTCGATCCGACCAGCGGTTTGGGCTGTAGTCTCGACGACCGGCTGAATAAAAAGAAAAAAAAAGAAAAAAAAAAAACCAACGAAAACAAAAGGTTTGAGGAATCAAATTCCTCAAACCTAATAATACGTACCGGTATAGACGACATGGTTACTAATTTCCGTGTCAAGTCCACGTTGGTGAGGACGGGACTAAGTGTATGTATATACGTGCATATAGGTATATGTATCACTCACTGATGCTGATTTGGGCCGCATACTGATAAAAGGTACATAATGGCATTTACTAGATCATGACCATCTTGCCCTCCCGCAGTGTGATTACGGCATACACAGAGGATCTCAAACAAGTTTCCATTTAATTTGAGATTTATTAAACGAGTCCCGCACAATTTATGCACCGAGCCTCTGACGATGGGCATACAATTACTGACGAGTTCCATACATTTCATATCAAATGGAAACGAGTTTGAGATTCTGTTCATCACATGACGACTTCACACTCCAAATAGCAGAAGCGTGGAGATATCTGGGGGCCGTTTCACTAAACTTCTTACTACTAAAATGTTCGTAAGTGTAAAATTATGATAGTCTGTAAATGTCGCATTAACAATGTTTTCTTGTGAACAATTATTGGATTTACATTTATTGAGCATAGGCTGCATATGCAGCCTATGCTCAATAAATGTAAATCCATCAATTGAAATTGCAAGACGATCCTAAATTTGCACTTAGGAACATTTTAGTTGCACGAAGTTTAGTTGCACGGGCCCCTGATACGTTTCAGTGAGAAGACGCCATTGACTATTTTCGCATCGAGTTGAAAAGCTCCACCGAGAAAAATAATTTTAATACCGTATTATGTAACGGATTTTTATGAAATATGGCGCATCAAACGCGTCTTGTTAAACTGCATTTGGTGATCTCTGTACCACCAAATGGTGTCCTTTGGCCCAAAACTTCTGTCGTTTTTGCGAAGAATCGACATAAGTCTGTGCCGTACTCCCGTGACCACCAAATGCAGCTCATGAAGACGCATTTGCTGCGCCATATTTAATCAAAATCCGTTGCATCTTCAGTGAAATATCAAATAATACTTTCTTTTGAGTGGGCGAGCTTTCAACACGTTCAGACATTGTTGTTGTTGTTGTAACCACGTGAACATGCACCCTGTATCATATCATACATGTAGGATCCCGTTCTTTGTAAATACCCCATATTACCAAACCTGGGCGCATTTTAACAATTGTAGTGATTTTACTAAGTCACGGACGCTTCTAATATTTGTATAAAAAAATCGTTTAAATATAATTTATCGGGGTATAACTTGGAAAAGCCACTTTCGCAATTGGCGATAAAAATAAACAATTGGCGATAAAAAATTACAATTTTCGAAAAAGAAATACATTTTTTTTTTCGAAAATTGTAATTTTTTATCGCCAATTGTTTATTTTTATCTTATTGGTTATTATAGGAATGAATTGCCTTTTTGTGGAATTTATCGGGGTATAAACTTGGAAAAGTCGCAGGAATACTGGACGAAGGCCGGAAGGCCGGAAGGCCTCGTCCAGTATTCCCCGCGACTTTTCCAAGTTTATGTCCCCGATAAATTCCACAAAAAGGCCATTCATTCCTTATAATTCCAGCATTTGCAATAAATTCATCAAGAACATTTGTTTATTTTCCGTTTTCTTAAGAATTATTTTTACTGCGCCTTACGGTTACGGAAAGTAGTTCGGTGTGGGAGTTTACTGGGATATACATTTTGGACAGAGACTTGATACGGGCCAGTCAAATGTTAGGGAATTGTGTAAATATTGTTGTGCTGGAATTATTGACGTTTAAAATAGCATAACGTTAAGGTCTCACTGGACAGTGCGCAGCTACGGGTAAACATGAGGTGGACGATTTTGATGTCCTATTTACTTCACTACCGACCCTGCAAGTTACACCAGTGTGTCTAGAAAAATAGGTTTATGAATATTTCTTGACTTTGTGAGGCGTGACTAGGTGTATTTTATTTTAGAGAATTTCATAATTCTACGAAATTGAATGTTAGCTCCGGTTGATTTTGACATCTTTGAAAATGGCGCGTGCTGCGCTGTCTCGCCGGTATTGTTTTGCGTCAGAATTCAAGGTATTTTCTGGCATTTGTAGCGAGAATTTGAGGTGGTTATAACCCCGCTTTCGAATCATTTTCAGGAAATGGTGTGGTGTTACAAGTGATAGAACAAGTCATAATTAAGCATCTGTGCGTGATATTTTCAGGAAAACAATTCCAACAAATTCAGTCGTGTTGAACTTTCTGGCCCAAAGATAGGTGGGTGGGGTAACTTTCTAAAACAATATATATACACAGCTGATGCGGTTACTGCATTTGTATTGTGGCGCGCGATTTGTACTTCATTTGCGAGTATTTTTCAATATTCGTCGCTATAACTTTCCTTAACTGATTGCGAGAGGTGGTAATTTTTTAAGTCACCCGCCGCTCTTAGAAAAGCGGTTATTTTTTGTTATTTTCAACCGTCCCGTGATGCCTAGTGTCAAAACATCGTTATTTTGTCGCGCCATTAGGGACATCATTTTGGAACGTCTTTGTTTTATTCGTTTGACAGAACGTTTGGAGTATAATACGAATACGTAATTAGGGCGATGCGGCCACCCAATCAAATTCGCTGCAGGTGTTATGACACGACGTGTGACTTATAACATTTATGAAATGGGTTACACCACGTCATAACAAGGTTTTCATGTGATAAACATGTTTATTGACGACAGGACTGATTATTCAGTGACTAAATGACGAACAGCTTAGACCACCATGAGATGCGCAGGCTGATCTGGGGCTAAACTCGTCACACATATTACAGTCGGCGTCACATTTATATTACCATTCAAAATAATAAGTAGTAAATAATGTATGAGCCACTTGCCATCATAACCATAAGTTGTCCTTGTCGTCAATTGTGATTGACATTAATTATTTTATTTTATTCTGTGATGTAACATGTGACAATCGACTGTCTTCCTCATCAGTCGCTGATCATATATTGCTATCAAAATGTTCATCTTATGTTTATAGCGATATTCCCCCAACGGTAGCATCACGTGACCAAACACCTATCATAGCAGATGTTATTATTTAAGTTTAAAAATAAACCTACGGAATCGGTTATCTGTGCAGGAAACATATCGATGGTCTAGTAACATTAGGTCGTAACTGCTATGCTAAAGCATAACACTTACGACCTTATGTTACTAGACCATCGATATATCGTCCATGGCCTATATATATAGTTGGCAGTAAAATGAGACAAATTACCGCCAGTGACATATATAGCACATTGTTGTGACTTACGGTGATTTTTAAGGCCATGGTGCTCATACATAAAATACCTCTCCTATCAAAATCCCACGCTATGACATTCGCGTGTCATTTCTTTGACATTATTTCCGACAAAGAAAATTCTCATACATGTACTCAGGGGCGTATCCATGATCTATGTCTACATGTTGACGGGACGTGGAATCTCTCTTGATTTGTGAATGACACGTACATGATCGTTAACGTTCATAGAATATGAATAATGTTTTCTGCTTTTTTTTCTCATTTCTCCTCAAACGGTTATGTTACCACTCGATTGAACGTCTTAAAGAGACGCTTCATATGAGTGGTAACAACATACACTTTTAATTGGGTGAAAAATGATCAGATCTCTCCATGTTCATTATTGTCGATATTGAATAATCCTATGTTGTATGATATTCATACTAAACAGGCAACCGTGTCGTGTTTTTGTTATGGTATACAGACCGTCAATAGCTGCTTTAATGGTATTGCATAACAAGCAGATAAACAGACACGATATGTTGTGATGGTGTTGCATAGCATACCGACAGACAGTACATGGTATGGGATCACGTGGTTTAATGCATTATTGGCGGCGCCAATGCGGTCTCGGGTACATTTTATTGTTCATCACTACGAATGCGGTTTCTTCCTTGTAATGATGACCATGTTCCAGCCAATACCAAATTTAGCAGCATTACTTATGTTGTTAGTCTGAACATTCAGCAGAGAAATTTGAATCGGACCAGCTTAGGAGTATTGTCTTATTTCTCTCTGTAAATATGTCATGGAATGTCATTAGAATTGCGTCCTCCGGACTCAATTCTAATGAAATTCTAAGACATATTTATAAAGTTATATATAATTAACAAAGGGGAATAAAGAAAATATAATTAATTCTTTTCTACTCTTTTTCACACCCGTTATCCGGAGATACGCAACTAGGGGAGGAGAACATGGAAAGGGGAACGCACAAACTAGTGGGAATTTGGAGGGTTTGTAAAATTAGCTAAAACAATATATTTTATGCATGATCAGAACAATGTGAGCTTGCAACGTTGAGGAAGAATGATTGAAGCACATGTAGCAAAAATATTGAGCTCGAACGCCGTCGTAAAAGTTGAAAATTTATAAATTCAATATAGGATTTTATTTTTTTTTGTCATTTTTGTTTAAAAAATCGTCTTTCCTGCACCAATCGTATGCTTTTCAGCACTATCAGGGCATACAGTTATGTTTGCTGATCATTACACTGATACTTTGAAAGCGACAGCGACCAGGATCTTCTGAGAAAATAATGGCGGCCATTTTATGCACCGTGGTATAGCGAAAAATGGTGCACAAAAACTATGGGACTGGAGGACACAAATTGGGGGACGAGTGCACACAAACTGTGGAACGCGCTGCACAGAAAATGCCAATATACGTGGGTTTTAAGTTGCAAATTCACGTATGTATTTACAAAAATATTATATTTGCAGACGAGGATCCACGAATATTTACGCAGGGGCCGGTCCAAATGTGTCTGTAAGGAATTTATGCAAGTTTTTAATCAATATTCACCACAATTATGCATTGTTTTAGTAAGTTCAACTTTTACGACGGCGTTCGAGCTCAATATTTTTGCTACATGTGCTTCAATCATTCTTCCTCAACGTTGCAAGCTCACATTGTTCTGATCATGCATAAAATATATTGTTTTAGCTAATTTTACAAACCCTCCAAATTCCCACTAGTTTGTGCGTTCCCCTTTCCATGTTCTCCTCCCCTAGTTGCGTATCTCCGGATAACGGGTGTGTTTTTTAACCCACAAGTTTCCCAGCATTCAAAGAATTAATTTGATGTCAATAGATGCGCCTGGACCCATGCGAATATTAAAATCAATCGCACAACCCACGTGTTGAATAATACTAAATAAAATATACACAGTATCGTATACTCTATCTAGGACACACTAATTAAAGATAGTTTTGTCATTTTGGACATTTTCTACATGTATGTGTCGTGATCCATCATGGAATTTGTTCGTGATCAGACTTTTTTTGATACATAAACCTATTATAACGCATTAATATGCGTAATGATAATTATGTGCATGTGCGTATGTACCATCGACTGATAAAATGTGTTTTACATGCACGACTTTAAAGCCCAACATAGTCCCAGACCTACGGAGCCCCGCAAAGGACATGGATTTTTGTATTAATTCGTTCCCACGAAATAGCAATTCGTTCCCTCAATTTAAAAATTCGTTCCCTCGAATTAACAATTCGTTCACACGATATAACAATTCGTTCCCTCGAACTAAAATTTCGTTCCCACGAAATGACAATTCGTTCCCTGAATTTAAAAATTCGTTCCCTCGAATTAACAATTCGTTCCCACGACATAACAATTCGTTCCCACGACTTAACAATTCGTTCCCGTGGGAAAGAATTGAGGGAACGAATTGTTATTTCGTGGGAACGAATAAATAAACAAAACAAATCTACGTCCACTGCGGGGCTCCGTACAGACCAGCCTATCCACCCGCAGATCCGCGTAGTCTGGTCCTCGACTCAGCCATTGTTTTTGACATTCGTCATCTGGGGCCCGTTTCACTAAACTTCTTACGACTAAAATGTTCGTAAGTTCAAATTTAAGATCGTCTGTAAATGTCAATTTATGGATTTACATGTATTGAGCATAGGCTGCATATGCAGCCTATGCTCAATAAATGTAAATCCAATAATTATTTACAAGAAAACATTGTTACTGTGAAATGTACAGACTATCATAATGTTGCACTTACGAACATTTTAGTCGTACGAAGTTTAGTGAAACGGGCCCCTGTAGTGGAGTTTGTATGTGGCAGTGATGTTTCGGTTGCTGCATGATCATTTGCATAATTATATGGGTTTGGAGTAGTATGCTGATTCCGGTTATCCAATATGTGTTTTTTCGCTTTATGCATAAGAAATAAAATAAATCAATCGCACCATTTTTTATCGTATTAAATAAACATCAACATGCGTTATATTCAAGTACGAGTTATCCGAAACAGTGATAAGCAGGGGAGATAATTCGACTAGGCATAATTTGGCATTTTCGATTCACATGCACCAGTGAAGAGAACTATGAAAGCCCCTGATCAGATTGCGCGGATCTACAGGCTCATCAGTAGTCGATTTCATCAAAATTGCAAAGTATACTTTTCTAGCAAAGTATACTTTGATGGAGTAATCATTTATTTTTCCTGAAATGCATTATTTCATATATAACTAACAACTGCATATATTTGATGATTAAAAGTATGCAGCCTTATTATACTGAATTTATTACATTATCACAGCCAAAATGGCTGTGATAATGTAATACATTCAGTATAATAAAATTAATATATTTATCCTTAAATTGAAAATTTCTCCCTCAATGCAATGTTGGTGAAATAGGCTACTGGAGATATGTTGCCTGCACACATTGTAATACATGCATTGCCTTTCTTATTACGTAAGTTTTCCCGAAATAACTCCGAAACGGGTACGGCTAAGCAGTTTAAATGTCATATGAATAGAAAAATTAAATTTTTAAATATATTTTTTAAACTGATAGATAATGACAATACAAACGACATGCAGAAAACCTCATGCACAAATTATAATCCGATCAAAAGTTATGAACATTTTCATAATTGTACATTTTATGAAAATTTATGCAAAATGTTTCCAACAAAATTTTGAAAATCCCAATAAAACAGTTTTAATTATGCATTTTTCATTATAGTGGAAAACGCATGTTTCAGCTAATTAAAATGTTCAAACTTTTGACATATTTGTTAGTTTTACATGGGTTTTCAGCATTTATTTCATATTATCAAATTGTATTATTTAAAAACCTTTAAGGTCTACTTAGAAAATATAGGTAGAAGCGAGACACAATTAGAGATGCAAATGATGATAAATTATTATAGATGATATTCTTCACCCACCGTGCACTTTTGGGAGAGTCTGCTGAACTAGTTCTCGTTCACTTGTAAAAGCCCATATTCAGCAGCAAGTCTGGCCAAAAGATGCTTACTTGCTACAAACTTGAGCATTGATAAAACATTCCCTATATAATGTATATGGTGCGTCTACGTCAGATGCGGGAAGTAACTCTGCAGAATACTCCCGTATCGTGGACGATACGGGAGTATTCTGCAGAGTTACTTCCCGCAACTACGTGTACGTGTCCCGCTTCTGAAGTCGTTCGGTACCAGTCCACCAAAATGCGAGACCTTTTTAGCAATTATTGGCCGAGCGAGCACTTCCGCAAGTTTTTTTTGTCTCAGATATCCTCTTCATATATTCACAGAGGCTGTTTGCTGTATACACCTGTTACATTATATGTCAAGAAACCTTAGTAACTACACAAACTACACACGTCAAATTTGATTACAGCTAGCAGAATTTATAATGTGTAAAAGTTAGCATGTAATGGTCAATCTCTGCACTTATTCCATCACGGCCGCTGGACCCAAGGCACCAGAAAGCTATGTGACATACAGAGTTTGCACCAACACATAATGTGTGCATCAATTCTACATGTATACCTGCACACACTGATCATAGTCTGTACTGGTACTAAGTGTTTTGTTTTCGAGCTACAAACCTCTGTTTCAGACCAGTGAAATTGCACCCCAAACAGCAAACACACATTTCGAGCGGAAGATCCGTACAAGTTGAATCTGAATATGCTCATTGAATGGGCCAGATCACAGTTTAGCACATACTTTTATGCATCAGTCAATGTAAGTCCCCGCACCCCCCCTCCGGGGGAATAGCGGGGCTTATATTTTCGCTGCTGTGAAAGCCCCGGTAAAAGCCCCGCACTGCGGGGCATCATGAAATGTTAAGCCCCGGGGTATGCCCAGGTAAAGCCCGGTTAAAACCCCGGTAAAGCCCCCGGGGTGTGTCCCGGCCCATTTATAAAAGCCCCGGTAAAGTCCCCGCACTGCGGGGCATCATGAAAGGTAAAAGCCCCGGTGTATGCCCCGGTAAAGCCCCGCCCCTCCCCCGGAGGGGGGGGGGGGGGGGGGGGGGGGGTGCGGGGATTCACATTGACTGATGCATTACAAATACTTGTTTTTGTCAGCTGAAAATATCATAGGATGCTGAGTATTTAATTTTAAGTCACATTCAATCACCACAGACAGGCAGTTTTTGAATATTCAATAAAAAGCCAAAAATAAACAGTTACCTCCCTCGCAACGTATGAAAATAGTTCTTGCTACTAGTATTACAATTACAGTTTGGGGATGCGGAGCTCAGGCTGAGTTATTAATCCGCGTTTGTTGACTGCCACATGACACCCGACTGAGTAAAAAGGTACCAGGAGAAGAATTCACATAAGTGTAAAAGCTTGTTTTCTAATCCTGTTCTCAATTGAATGTATATATATATATCACTTGCCACAACTTGAATAAATATTGTTTAAACTAAAAAGGTACATTACGATTGTTGGTCAGTGTAGACACCGATTAGCCGGATCAGGGACTACACTATACATGTTCGTCATTCAGTCAGTGGAACTGGTTAACTGCCATAAGCAATGCATGCACCGTGAGCATATGCATATAATTCCAGCACAAACATATTTACACAATTCCCTAACATTTGATTGGCCCGTAGCAAGTCTCTGTCCAAAATTTATATCCCAGTAAACTCCCACGCCGAACTACTTTCCGTAACCGTGAGGCGCAGTTAAAATAATTCTTAAGAAAACGGAAAATAAACACATTTTCTTGATTAATTTATTTCAAATGCTGGAATTATAAGGAATGAATGGCCTTTTTGTGGAATTTATCGGGGATAATTATAAACTTGGAAAAGTCGCGGGAATATTGGACGAGGCCTTCCGGCCTTCGTCCAGTATTCCCGCGACTTTTCCAAGTTTATACCCCGATAAATTCCATTAATCCGTAAGTGTGAATATATAAGTTTGTCAATTGTTGCAAATGGAACAGGGTCAATTATTTCAGTCGGCACCCATATATCGCCATGTTAGTGTCCTGCGGATTCGGGATCCTCATTGTGCTTGCTTGCTGGACACGTGGTACACAACCGCTAATCTTGCCAAACTGTCATTGTTTCTGAACGTCTATTGGCAATCTCAACTCGAAGTCAAGCAGTTTGATTGGCTGAGCCTGAGCTGTAGCACAGCTCAGGCTCGGCCAATAAAGCTGATTGATTTCAAGCACAATAGTGATGTGCTTTCAAATATAAGTACATTCAAATATGGAAAGATTAGCGCAGGCGGTTGTGTAAACGGCCGTCTACAATAAGACGGCCTGTGTCCGCGGCTCAGGTGGTGGTGCCATGAATGTGGGACCCACGTTGATGGTCGCAGCTTGTACCCGCGACCTGGCGGCGGCGAATGTCGTCGCCATCCCGTCCTACAGCCCCGCTCACCATCCGGTCCAGCCCCTCCACCCCGCGCCCGCCCGTGTCCAGCATCATCCGCTGTACAGACACGCACCTCTGTCGCATCACGTCACACCGCAGGTATAGAGACCCGCAAAACGGTCGCCACCTAGAGCAAGTAGGCGAACGCTCGTAACCATACCACAAGCGCGTCCAGTATCCTTGGTAACCGTCTATGTTCCTGTATCCGGGTAACCCGTCCATCTGCCTGAGAGCCGCATGTTGTCCCGTAGCGTCTGGATAATCCCGGTTTGGATTCACGCCACAATATCGCTGTCCTCGTCTAAAGAGTTCCCAGAGGTAGTCTATGAAAGAATGGTGCATGAAGAATAGCGGGTCGTGAGCTGCAGTATTTAAACCCGCCATTTGACCTCCCACCCATACGTGTGGCCCGCCGTGTGCTAACTCCATGTTGAACTGTGGCTGCGCAGTCGGATTCGATATATCACTCGTTCTGCAGCGTGATAGGATCATTCGGATTACTTCCTTCGACATCAAACGACTTCCGGCCCCAATGTTCCTGGTTAGTGGACCGGGTGGTGTTTGCCAGTTGGCAAATGGACCGGTAGTGACGAAACCATCGCCATTGCCGAGGAATGCCGGCGACCAGATGACGGAGTTTACCGGATTGTCCATGTCGAAGTCGAGACTGGAATCCCAGTACGGCAGGGACATGCCGGGACTGACTCGCCGCAGTGCTTCCTCCAGCCTACAATGGTATAATGTATGTAATATGTTATTGAGGCCAATTAATTAAATTCTATAAGTGTAGAAAGTAAGCCTTAGGGGCATATTGTTTGTTCTGTTCATGATGATTTGTCCGTCCGTTCGTATACACATCTTCATCACGCCATTACTTCAACACAACTTTCCACGTGAAGGAATACCTTAGCATCCGGGCACGTGATATTTGTGGATATATGTGACTTACCAACGCCACTGTTACACGACATGGCCACAGAAGCAAACACTTTGCAACGGTTTCTTTAAAATGTCATACCTTCAGTGTGACTTGGTTTATTTATTTAATATTCGGAATATTGACAGAATATTAGTTTATCGCTTAAGCCATTCTGTCACTTGAGCACAATAGTAATATTTATCCCGTCAACAGTGCGTATGTGCCGTGAAACACGGTGTCGTGAAACATTTTTGATATCCAGTCAATACTATTTTTGCATTTTACAGCCATTTGTAGGTGTTGACGGGATAAATAGAATAGTAGGTTAGTGCCGTGAATGGGAAAAAATATCTGGCGCGGCACGGAAACGGGATGTGCTCGGCAGAGCCTCGCCCATCCCGTTTCCTGAGCCTTGCCAGATATTTTTTTCATTCACGCACTAACCTACTATTCTCTATCTATTTTCCTTATTTCTGAACCAAAATATATGTTGTGACCACTCATTTGAACCGTCTCGGCGAGACGGTTCAAATTGTGGTCACTACATATACTTCTGATGAGAAATAAAGAAATTATTGAGCCTTGCCAGATATTTTTTCCCATTCACGGCACTAACCTATTATCCCTATCATTTTCCTTATTTCTGAACCAAAATATATGTTGTGACCACTCATATTGAACCGTCTCGGCGAGGACGGTTCAAATGCTGGTCATACATATACTTCTGATGAGAAATAAAGAAATTATTGAGCCTTGCCAGATATTGTTTTCCCATTCACGGCACTAACCTACTATTCTCTAAACAAAACATACAAGCAATATGACAATGCAAGCCAGGTAACACCGTGTGCAAGAAACGTAGTGTAGTTTTACACTTTGTAGTACACAATGAGGAAAGATGCAATAAATAGAGAATACCAGGCTAGTGTCTTTTGATATCAAGTTTATCAGGCAAGGCTAGGAAACGCGTAGGAATTCCGAGGTTTGCCGAGGAATTCATACCGTTTCCGAGCCGAGCCTGATAAACTTGATATCAAAATACACTAGCCTGGTATTCTATTTATCAGGTAATGTATTATGCTCGAAAATGACCACAGATGACGTCGTTATCTATGGACAGAACGCGGAATTATTTACGTTGCGTCATTATACGGATGTCATTCGGTAACGTCACGTGACGTTATCCGACCAATGGAACGTCAGTTTTCACTTCATTGTAACCCGGATGTTTATATCAGGGCAATGCCTGATACAACAATATGTTATCAGTCAGTACGTATTCGGTCAATGCAGGGCAGGTTACCTGATAAACTCATGATACAGATAGCCAGTGGCGTAGCGTACGAGAAAAAATAAAAGAATTAAAAAAAAAAGGCTTATTTTTCGAAATATGCAATAAAATCTTGGGGGTGGTGGGGGGGGGGGGGGGGGGTGGGGGGGGGGGGGGGGTTGCTATTGAGTCTGGAACAGAACGCATTTTGTATCAAACGTACATGTCGATTACAAACAAATGGTGCCGTAAATAATGCAGGAAAACGCGTTAGATAGGATCTCCGTTTCAAAAGAAATCCGGGTGGGGGGCATGCCCCCGGACCCCCACCCCTAGCACTCTCCCTCACTTCGCTAGGTCGACGAGTGAGCCGTGCTTACCCAATGTTCTACCATTTGATATGTGTGCGTATCACAAATTTTTCCCTGGCTACGCCCCTGATAGCATGGTCTGAAGCTATTTGCTCTTGGCCCAAAACACTAAATCAATTCAAAACATTGCCGTTAATACATCAAAACGTGCGCAAACGTTTATCTTTCTATTGTTCAGTATGACAGGGAGAATATACATGTTTTACTAAACTAATGTCTAGATAGTCTTCACATAACGTTAGCAGCACCAAATGTCTTAATCCTTTGAACCCGAAAGGCCGCTATATCGGTTTATGCAAACAGTGCAGATCCAGATGAGCCGGCTCGTAACGAGCCGTCTCATCAGGATCTGCACTTTTTGCAAGTAATTTTCATATTTCTTAGAACAAAAACACCCCTTTTTCATAAATGGACGAATCTTGAAAATCATTTTGCGACCATTGGATTGGTCGGAACATTAGCATATCACAGTCCATTCCAGTTCCTTAGGGTTGAAAGGGTTAATATTCAATCAATTTTTGTGTTGGTCACGTAGAAATGAGATGTGTGGGAAACTTACAGTGCACAATAGACGCGATGCCAGCCGAAGAAGTTTGGTCCATTGTGTCCGGAGGTGACCACTACACCCTGGTGCAGATTGGCGGCGAATGTGTCGTACACGCCGTTCTGCAATGACAGAAACAGCGTCATAATGTCTCGGAACAAGATATTTAATATGAAATTGAGAAAAAAACAATTCTGCTGGAAATTAAATTTAGCGGTCATTCTGATTCTTTCGAACATCAAATGAGTCTAAAATATATATTAAATTAACATCGATTGGAAAGAAAATAGTGGTACCTGTTTAGAGGCGTAAGTTGATTCAATAATTCCACATACTCCAGATGATATGATTTGCCCAAAACCTGCTCAACATATTTCAATGAATACTGTTAGACACACATCCGTTTTTTTCTTTTCAGGAAAGTAATCGAGCGGGACTAGAATTTCACAACATACGATTATTAAAACGGATTTTTTGGACAATCGGTTGCAATTGAATGTTTGAGCACAAAATGCTGCCTCATGTCTAGTATGAGCATCGGTAATGCACAATATAATCCGGAGGTATATTGCCAATAACATGCAAATGATTGAAATATAGTATAAAGTTCTGTTCATTGGAACTATTGTATATTTTAAAACAAGATGGCCGGTGCCAATCTTTACAATAGGTAATAATATTACGAAGTGGGTAGCATTATCATATATGTCGGCTCTCTCTCCATATTTTGAACCATAGCGATCGTACTGGAAGCTGCAATTTTACATACGGATAATTGCATTATGGTGTATTGCTTGCGCTGGTTACTAGACGAAAATGAGTCTATGTAATATTTTCTGCAGGTAACTGAATGGGAATCTCCATACATGTCAGCACACATATAACGGGCATTAGGTGAGCATAGCGGCATAGCGGCCCACTGACGGCCGACCAGCGGCCCGCCCTCTATGCGCTTCCCTAAATATAATATACAATTGTATATTTTGTTTCTATTTCAATCATTTAATGACACAGATATTGTTTGAAAACAATGTATTTAACTTATAATATTTTCTATATCTTTTTATTTTATACAGCGGCCCGCTAGTGGGCTGCTATGCATTAGTTATCAGTCATGGATTGTCTTCCTAATTACGTAGAATGATCGAGTATATCTACCTTGAAAAGAAAATGTGTGTTTATTTTAATACGATAGCGGATGCACGGCTTAGAAAAGAATTACAAAATAATTAAAAGTTGTCATCAGACATGCATTCTAGTAATTCATTTCTATTTTGAATTCAACATGCCACATAGATATAATATTTAAATGACTTTTACGTTACTTGACTTAAGTGAACTTCCAATTAGACAGATGTTGTCAAACATTCTTGTCATTGTTATTGTTCCAGAAGATGAAAATGTCTATGACTTGCAACTGCTGACCTTCATGCACATCAACACAATGAGATTAGAATTTAATCATTGTACTGATATTCCCAAATTCACAACATTAAACGGTGGTAAAACTCTGTACTGCTCTACTGTAAAAAAACCAGTAGTGAGACGGGGGAAATTAACGGACCAGGGGCCCGTTTCACTAAACTTCTTACGACTAAAATGTTCGTAAGTGAAAAATTAAGATAGTCTGTAAATTTAACAGTAACATTGATTTCTTGTAAATAATTATTGGATTTACATTTATTGAGCATATGCAGCCTATGCTCAATAAATGTAAATCCATAAATTGGAATGTACAGACGATCTTAAATTTGCACTTACGAACATTTTAGTCGTATGAAGTTTAGTGAAACGGGCCCCAGGATGTTAACCGCGAATCCTTCGATTGGTACCAGTATACATGGCGGCAGCTTAGCGGCCCAATAGTGTCTACATACAAAATGTTAGCAGGCCGTTATCGGGCCAAAATACAGTATGATATGTCGGGGCCGACGGGTTTCCGCTTTGCATATCCGCCAGCGGGCCACTGACGAATTCCTTCAGAGGGCCACTGTTTCGAAGATGGCGGCCCAATGTCGGCCCGCTGTTCCAATGCTGATTTGCCTAATGCGTAGTGCAACACCAGTGACTAAGTAATCTGCAAACAGCAGTCTGAATCCTAGTTACAAATTATATCGATATGAATATGTTGTTATCAATATGTCACTTTGAAATATATTGCCAACAAAGCTGCTGTTTTTTACATCGATGGTGATTCAAGAAGTTGCGACCACAACTTTCTTTCTGAACGTTGTACCGAGAGATATGTTTTTTAACAGAACGGCAATGAACGTTAGCTGGATTCAGTAAGTTTATATGACATTACGTTACTAAAATATGACGTGACACTGCACGAGACCATGTCAGAAACTGCGGGTGGAATTTCAATAGAAGAACAAAAGAGCATATATATATTATATATACAAAAATGAACTACGGAGGGGTAAAATACCGTCAGATATCGTCAAAGCCCTGCATGAGGTATTTTGTGTGAAAGTACGCTCGAATTTAGAACAATGAGCAGATGGTCTGCGTTAGTCGAGTCTGGAAGAGAATCAATAAAAGACTAACACATATCTGTAGCCGATTTCATCAAAATTGCAAAGTATACTTATCTAGCAAAGTATACTTTGAGGGAGAAATTTTCAATTTTAGGATAAATTTATTAATTTTTATTATACTGAATTTTTTACATTATCACAGCCAAAATGGCTGTGCTAATGTAAACAATTCAGTATAATAATTCTGCATACTTTTAATCATCAAATATATGCAGTAGTTAGTTCTTTATGAAATAATGCATTTCATGAAAAATAAATGATTACTCCCTCAAAGTATACTTTGCTAGAAAAGTATACTTTGCAATTTTGATGAAATCGGCTACAGATATGTGTTCGTCTTTTATTGATTCTCGTTCAACTTCTGCAACAGATGATTAGTATGTGAATAAAGTGACGGAACCCGCAGACACAGATCGTAGATTGACGGACGACATAGCTCATGATTTGTACCTAAGTGTTGGTTCAGCGCATACAAATTATAACACGTCATTTATGAATGCCCAAGATAACGGCAAGGTGGGTACCCCACAATCTAACACAGGTACAACGCAAGAACAGGGCCGCTAATGCCAGAAAACTACTTCATAGGTATTAATTTCAGGGCGATACCTTTATAGACAGCATAGTATCAATTGATGAAACGTGGATCCGATCCTATGAACCCGAATTAAAGCGGCAATCTATGAAATGGCATACTCCAAACTCGCATAGATCAGCGTTAGATATGTTAATGATCATTGCTTATGACACTATATGTATATTATTTTCCCATCGCGTCCAACAGGTGAAACAGTCAATCCAGCTAATTACAAAAAAATTCTTGATAAACATTTGAAACGCCCACTTGCGAAAAAGCGACCAAATTTACTGGCAGCCGTACCCATGATTCTTCCTGATAACCGTTCGCATGCCACAAGGCCGCATTTGTGACGTCCTTTTGGGAAGACCAGTAGCCGATTTCAGCAACATTGCAAAGCATACTTATCTAGCAAAGTATACTTTGAGGGAGAACTTTTCAATTTTAGGATAAATTTATTAATTTGTATTATACTGAATGTATTACATTATCACAGCCATTGGATGTGATAATGTAATAAAGGCAGTATAATAATTATACATACTTTTAATCATCAAATATATGCAGTTGTTAGTTCTATATGAAATAATGCACTTCATGAAAAATAAATGATTACTCCCTCAAAGTATACTTTGCTAGAAAAGTATACTTTGCAATATTGGTGAAATAGGCTACAGAACTGGGGAACGTTACCACATCCACCATATTCCACAGTCATGAGCCCACCCGATTACAAAATATTTAAAAACTCAAAGAACCTCTCCGTGGCACCAGGTATAGTGACTTGGATACCCTACAGGCCGCTTTGCCATTAACAAAGGTTGCCTAGCAATGGGTGTTAGTATATTGCCCAAACGATGGGAGTCAGTCATCGATCACAAGGGAGGTTATATTGAAGGAATTAAAAATAAAAAATATAGTTAAACGTTTGTTTTTGTTATTCACAAATGGTCACTACTTCTGAAATCGCCCTCGTACAGTAACATAAGTTAGCTCTGTTTAATCATTGCTCCGTGTTTCTGTGAGAGTTGGCTTACGCGTTTGAGGACGTTGACGGCGGTGTGGAAGGCCATTCTCTGCCTGTCGGTCAGTCGTCGGTACTCCTGGCGGATTCGGAATCCAGTTTGAGGGAACATCCCGCGGCGGCCGCCGACTGCTTGTCTTTTTGAACGCCGTCGGTGTATGATCTGAAATAGTCAAACAGATGTGCAATAAAGCCGGATTTTGTGGAAATACAAACGTTAATTGCATATTTGTCATCCATGTAATATCAGAATGGTGCCACATTAACACTCTTGAGGAAATGATTTTGGACTCAAAAAGCAAAAATAAATGAAGAATAAAATATTGTATTTTCTAGAATGCATATCAATACAAACGTAGAGTTTATTAATGCATACATGTAGGCCACGAGCGAAAAATAAATATGTCAACCATTAAAGGTACATGCCCACGCAGTAGGCACAAGCTGTTCTTTATAGGAATTAAATAAGTGTATACTTATGTCACTATTCCACCAGTTCTAAAAATTACGAGTGCCCAGTCTATTTTGATAATGTGCGGGGACGACGACTTTCACATCACGGCTTGCGGTGCGCATGCGCAGTATACTACGCGCGCCAGTAGGCTTCCCAATATGTAAACAAGAATATCAACATGTCCAGGACAGAAATTGTATGAAACGGCGTCGGCCAAAAAAATGGCGAAATGTCTGAGGGACAGGCAGTACAGAGAGAGAGTGGTTAATATTGGCGACCAGATCACCAAATGGAAAGAGTTACGTGGAGATTTAGATTTGGACTCGAACAGAGATTTTTCTTCTCAAGTTCCGATACTTCACTGCGCATGTCAAAGATGTGATATGATTGACCATGTCACGTGACGCGTGTTGGTAAAAATAGCACGTGGTCTGAAAATACCCTTTCTGGTCTAGGCATATAAAATGCGATTTAACACCAATTAATACGCGCCGTAATTAAACATAACTCGTTAGTGGGTAGAAAAATGGCTCATATAAGGCATAACAGAAAATGAAAAGTAGTAGTACAGTGTAACCTGTTGCGTGGGCATGTACCTTTAAACTCTGAAGTTATAGTGTATTCCGCTAATCAACCACACAATGAGCTGGCATTATACAGCTCTGGGGCCCGTTTCACTAAACTTCTTACGACTAAAATGTTCGTAAGTGCAAACTTATGATAGTCTGTAAATTTCACATTAACAATGTTTTCTTGTAAACAATTATTGGATTTACATTTATTGAGCATAGGCTGCATATGCAGCCTATGCTCAATAAATGTAAATCCATAAATCGAAATTTACAGACGATCTTAAATTTGAACTTACGAACATTTTAGTCGTAAGAAGTTTAGTGAAACGCGCCCCCTGGATTGGTGAGTTACGTGGATATGGATGCTCCATAAATATGTGGCGGTGCCTGGAGAAATGGGGCGTATGGGATTCGTCACCAGTATAGCTCGCTCGTGAAGAAATAGAACACTCATGTAGCCTGATAACGCGACATACTGCTTGTTAGAAGTACGACGTGTCTCACTGGTGGACTGGTGAACAGTGCAGATCATGATCAGACTGTGCGGATGCACAGGCTGATCTGGATCTACACTGGTCGCATAACCCATACACCCAATTTCTCCTGTTACAGCCACATATCACTCTGCACCTACCAATGACGTCCCCGCCTTGTAAAGCGGCGGGAAAACTCCGGTAATGAAATTATACATTATACAATTACTTGTGTACAATGCACAACATAAAATCCATTATCACATCATGTAAAGTACCAATGTATACATGTACTTTTTAGAATATATGAACAATATGAAATGAGACTGTGTTATTGATAAGCATTATATCGGCTGCATAACAAATATGACAGAAACATTCCCTATTTGTCACAAACTATGCATGATAAATCAGTATAATTCATGACAATATCACTCCATACAATTATCTATGACATCGAAAGCCCTCAAATAAATAGCTATATACTTTGTGTCCCTAAAATACAAATAAATCATGATCCAAAAGTGAAAATACCGGATATCATTAAAGACTTGAAAAATGGAAAATTCAACAAGTGAATCATAATGTCAAAGCATCAGACCTTTTTTATGCAGTAAATGTGCTAAACTGAAAACTCGCACGTCTATCCGACATTGACTGACGGTATCAGTAGCCGATTTCATAAAAATTGCAAAGTATACTTATCTAGCAAAGTATACTTTGAGGGAGAAATCATTTATTTTTCCCGAAATGCATTATGTCATATAGAACTAACGACTGCATATATTTGATGATTAAAAGTATGCATAATTATTATACTGAATTTATTACATTATCACAGCCAAAATGGCTGTGATAATGTAATAAATTCAGTATAATAAAAATAATAAATGTATCATTAAATTGAAAATTTCTCCCTCAAAGTATACTTTGCTAGATAAGTATACTTGCAATGTTGGTGAAATAGGCTACTGACACATTTCCAAATGGCCATTACTAATTATTGGGGTTTATAATAATCCGTATTTTCAAATTGACATCAGTGGTTGATTTTCACCTCTGTTGCTCAAATGTACATTTCTCACGAACTGCTGAAGGTACATGTATAAGCTTGCACAGACGTGATCGCAGTTTCGAAAAATGAATTTCAAACTGCAACTGATATCAATGTTTATAGAAGTGGTCCGAAACGCTTTGAACAACACTCACTTAATTAACTCAGATTTTAATTTTGGAGTTATGATTTTTGTTTTTATCACCACAATGTTACCGACTTTTAATGTCACAGACAATTGCATGCCGTGGTGATATGAGGGATTATGCTGATTTGTATGTATGATTTTTGAGACATGACACATGCATATGAACAATAAGACCAAATTTGAATTTATTCTATGGGGAAAAGTAATTCCTTGGATCAGGATTTTGTATTTCAACCCGTTCATCCAGAAAGCACATAACACAAATATTTGCACACATTATGCATCCAGATGCATATACAAGCCCTCCCATCAGGATCTGCAGTATTTTTCAGTATTTTTCAGATATTTAAAAGCAATACCCCTTATCTGATTAATGTAACAGTCCAGAAATGTGGTTGTGACTGGAGAAATGGTGCTTATGTGTTTTGCAACCAGTGTAGATCCAGATCAGCCTGTGCATCCGCACAGTCTGATCGGGATCTGCGCTGTTCGCCATTCCATCAATGAAACACCCGTCATGCTTCTAACAAGGATTATATATATCGTTATCATGCTACATTAATTTGCTATTTCATCAGGAACTGCATTGCTCAGAAACCCCCCCAAACCAGTCACAGACAAAAATGAGCAGGGGGAATGGTAAATCCCGTCACTGCACAAAGGAGGTTGACCCGCTACCACCCCGTCTCCGACACCAGACAGATAGATAGAAACAATCATATATATAACATACAGACGGTAAAAGAGAGTTGATGAACTTCATGTCGTCTTGTGTGACGTTATATCCACTCCAGCGAACTCTGCCCGTCTTCCAGAGGAACTGCTGGAGGCAGATTATGTCGATTGTCTTCCCTGTCTCAGTCCCATTGGTACCCGGCTTGCCGAGTCCCAGCATCTCTCTGTGGCAGCTGGCCATTTCCGGCGGCATATCCAGCCCGACCATGCGACCGGATGTACAGCCGCAGATCAACACTAGCAGGACTAGGTTGTTCTGAAGGTTTAGCCACAACAAATAAACAGATGTTCAAAAGTAGTACGGTGAAGAAAATAATCTGGATGTTAATACCATAGAGACTACAGTGAAATCTCTCTAAACCGAACACCCTGGGAGGTCCCCAGGGTGTCCGGCTTAGAGAAGTTTCACTGTAAATCAGGCATTTGATCATTCTGAGCCATAGTTGTGTGCTATGCGATCACGAACATGCATGATCACCTGAGATAAATCACAAAGAAACTCATCAAAAATAAGATCATATGTGTTTTATTGATGTCCAGTTTACAGAGGTTCCACTGTATATGCTTGCAAAACCTGTAGCCGATTTCACCAACATTTGCAAAGTATACTTTTCTAGCAAAGTATACTTTGAGGGAGTAATCATTTATTTTTCCTGAAATGCATTATTTCATATAGAACTAACTACTGCATATATTTGCTGATTAAAAGTATGGAGACTTGTTATACTGAATTTATTACATTATCACAGCCAAAATGGCTGTGATAATGTAATAAATTCAGTATAATAAAAATTAATATATTTATCCTAAAATTGAAAATTTCTCCCTCAAAGTATACTTTGCTAGAAAAGTATGCTTTGCAATGTTGGTGAAATAGGCTACTGGTCAATTTGTGTACTAATCTACTTCACAAGCATGTTAATAGTTTCCATCATTTTCAAGCATAATTTTGGGGTTTATTTTTTAATTCTGACAGTGTTTGTCACTTGACGTAGTTTCTTCCCTCTTCAGTCCGAGACTGGAACTCTATATCGGAAAACACACGGAATGCTCCTTCACTTAGTTGTTTTAAAACCAAAATTAAAAAAATCACAGACAAGGTTCCAAGTTATTATTACAGTGGTCAACGGCATATGCAAGTAATACATACACGACTCCGGACAAAATGCAGTGCTCTTAACTATGACCTTCATTGCAAAAATATTGTTGAATCACCAAATTGTATCTGTGGTCAAGTTGAAGATGCCACTCACTACTTTTTCTCCTGTCCAAGATATGCACTACATAGAAACAAACTAATAGATGATATACAAGCTCATTGTCAACCGACCCTCCATACTATACTCTATGGTAATATACAACTGGACGATCCTACTAACGAAACAATATTTACAGCTGTAAGAATGTACATAGAGAATACAAGTCGCTTTTAAATGGTACGGTGGAACCTCTGTCAGCCGGACACCTTGTAAATGACTGTGTGGTTAATTCTGGTGGGTTTTATTTTTATCTATCTCTCATGGTACAGTCTGTTCGTGATTGCAAGGCATGAAAGAGGTGTAGGAGTGATCATATGACTGATTTACAGTGGAACTTCCCTATGCCGGACGCCCTGGGGACATCCCAGGGTGTCCGGTTTGGAGGGGTTCCAATGTGTCTGCTTTTGTACATCATCACGACAACCAAGACTTAATGTGGGCGTGGGTGGCTTGGTGTGCGAACATATTTTGTTTTCTCGAACTGCCGCAGTGAAATTTTTTGTTTTCTCTCTATTTTTGTTTTATAATAACTAACTAAAATAGCTGTCTTTCCTTTTTTTGTTAAAATTGTTTAATGCATGTATATTTACATATTGTCATCTATAATACATCTACCGGGTATCGCAGGAAGCGGGAGCTATGAGCATAAAGCAAGAATAAAATCTCAATTTATGCTAATGGCAGTGCTGGTTATGTTTGTTATGTCCTGGTTCTTGCAGCCTGTGATACCAAGTTACACGTCAGGGAGAGGATTTATATAAGCTTGCTTTCAATACAATCCCATTTGTATAATTCTGTATTTACTATGATTGATGCATTACTTGTAAATAATATACAAATAAAATATGTTTAAACTAATTCCAACAGCTGACTGTTTGGGCCACCACCATGTGATCACAACTTGTGACAATATATTGAATTTATCTTTCTTAACAATAATTAAAGATGGGTGCAGGTTATGGGAAAATAGGTTTCACAGCATCCTTACTATTGTGTGTTTCGTCACGAAACACACATTTTACGGCTATATAAAGAATGCAAAAATAATACATTTTTTTCGATAATAATCAAGTTTATTCTTTAGCAATGAGCTTTCTTTTTATTTCGTAAAATTTGGTAAAATACTGATTTTATTACCAAAAATGATTTCTCTATGGAAATTTGACATGGGGGGTGGGGGATAGTTGGAGAACGAGGAGGAGGAGTCGAACAACGAACACTGAACATTAACTCTGACTATTCCATAAGTTGTAAAAATTACAAGCGCCCGCTATACAGATATAATAATTATAATTATCGAAAACATATTGTTTTTGCATTGTTTATATGGCCGTACAATTTAGGCAGGTTTTGTGAAACAGACAGTAAGGGAAATCAATGATGG